>CATKVR010000024.1:132500-137903 GCA_949820135.1 Sylvilagus floridanus | reverse complement strand
GGGTTAGGTTTAGGGTTAGGGTTAGGGCTAGGGCTAGGGCTAGGTTTAGGGCTAGGGTTAGGGTTAGGTTTAGGGTTAGGGCTAGGGCTAGATCTAGGGCTAGGGCTAGGGCTAGGGCTAGGGCTAGGGTTAGGGATAGGGTTAGGGCTAGTGCTAGGGCTAGGGCTAGGGCTCGGGCTAGTGCTAGGGTTAGGGTTAGGGTTAGGTCTAGGGCTAGGTTAGCGTTAGGGTTAGGGCTAGGGTTATTGTTACGGTTACGGTTATGGCTAGGGCTAGGGCTACGGCTAGGGCTCGGGTTAGGGTTAGGCTTAGGGTTAGGGTCAGGGTTTGGGCTTGGGCTAGGGTTAGGGTTAGGGTTAGGGTTAGGGCTAGGGCTAGGGCTAGGGCTAGGGCTAGGCTAGGGTTAGGGCTAGGGTTAGGGTTAGGGCTAGGGCTAGGGCTAGGGCTAGGCCTAGGGTTAGGGTTAGGGTTAGTGCTAGGGCTAGGTCTAGGGTTAGGGTTAGGGTTAGGGTTAGTGTTAGGGTTAGGGTTAGGTTTAGGGTTAGTGTTAGGGTTAGGGCTATGGTTAGGGTTAGGACTAGGGCTAGGGCTAGGGCTAGGGCTAGGTAAGTGTTAGGGCTAGGGCTAGGGCTAGGGCTAGGTTCAGGGTTAGGGCTAGGTTAGGGCTACGTCTAGGGTTAGGGTTAGGGTTAGGGTTAGGGTTAGGGCTAGGGCTAGGGCTAGGCCTATGGCTAGGGCTATGGCTAGGTTTAGGGTTAGGGTTAGGTTTAGGGCTAGGGCTAGGGTTAGTGTTAGGGTTAAGGTTAGGGTTAGGGCTAGGGCTAGTGTTAGGTTTAGGGCTAGGGCTAAGGCTAGGGCTAGGGCTAGGGTTAGGGTTAGGGTTATGGCTAGGGCTAGGGCTAGGGCTAGGGCTAGGGTTAGGGTTTGGGTTAGGATTAGGGTGAGGTCTAGGGCTAGGTCTAGGGCTAGGTTTAGGGTTAGGGCTAGGCTTAGTGTTAGGGCTAGGGCTAGGTCTAGGGCTAGGGCTGGGTCAAGGGTTAGGGTTAGGGTTAGGGTTAGCTCTAGTGTTAGGGTTAGGTTTAGGGCTAGGGCTAGGGCGAGGGCTAGGTCTAGAGCTCGGGTTAGAGTTAGGGTTAGGGTTAGGGCTAGGGTTAGGCCTAGGGCCAGGATTAGGTTAGGGCTAGGGTTAGGGTTTGGGTTAGGGTTAGGGCTAGTGCTAGGGCTAGGCCCAGGGCTCTGCTAGGGCTAGGGTTAGGGTTAGGGTTAGGGTTATTGCTAGGGCTAGGGTTAGGGTTCGGGTCAGGGCTCGGGTTAGGGTTAGGTTTAGGGCTAGGGTTCGGGTTAGGGTTAGGGCTAGGGCTAGATCTAGGGCTAGGGCTAGAACTAGGGTTAGGGTTAGGGTTAGGGCTAGTGCTAGGGCTAGGGCTAGTGCTCGGGCTAGTGCTAGGTTTAGGGTGAGTGTTAGGGCTAAGGCTAAGGCTAGGGTTAGGGTTATGGTTAGGGTTAGGGTTAGGGCTAGGGTTAGGGTTAGGGTTAGGTTTAGGGCTAGGGCAGGGCTAGGGCTAGGGCTAGGGTTAGGGTTCGGTTTAGGGCTAGGGCTAGGCCTATGGCTAGGGCTATGGCTAGGGTTAGGCTTAGGGTTAGGGTTAGGGCTAGGGCTAGTGTTAGGGTTAGGGTTAGGTTACGTCTAGGGTTAGGGTTAGGGTTAGGGGCAGGGCTAGGGATAGTGTTAGGGTTAGGGCTAGGATTAGGGTTAGGGTTAGTTTTAGGGTTAGGGCTAGGGCTAGGGCTAGGGCTATGGCTCGGGTTAGGGTTAGGGTTAGGGTTAGGTTTAGTGTTAGGGTTAGGGCTAGGTTTAGGGTTAGGGCTAGGGTTAGGTTTAGGGTTAGGTCTAGGGCTAGGGCTAGGGCTAGGGCTAGTGTTAGGGTTAGTGTTAGGGTTAGTGTTAGGGTTAGAGCTACGTTTAGGGTTAGGGCTAGAGTTAGTGTTAGGGTTAGGGCTAGGGCTAGGGCTAGGGCTAGGGCTAGGGCTAGGGTTCTGGCTAGGGCTAGGGGCTAGCGCTAGGGTAAGGGTTAGTGCTAGGTCTAGGGCTATGGCTAGGGCTATGGTTAGGGTTAGGGCTAGGTCTAGGGCTAGGTTTAGGTTTAGGGTTAGGGTTAGTGTTAGGGTTAGGGCTAGGGCTAGGTCTAGCCCTATGGCTAGGGCTAGGGCTAGGGTTAGGGTTAGGGTTAGGGTTAGGGTTAGGGCTAGGGCTAGGGTTAGTGTTAGGTTTAGGGTTAGGGTTAGGGCTAGGGCTAGTGTTATGTTAGTGTTAGGGTTAGGGTTAGAGTTAGGGTTAGGGCTAGGTCTAGGGTTAGGGTTAGGTTTATGTCTAGGTTTACGGTTACGGTTAGGGTTAGGGCTAGGGCTAGAGCTATGGCTAGGGCTCGGGTTAGGGTTGGGCTTAGGGTTAGGGTTAGGGTTTGTCTAGGGCTAGGATTAGGGTTAGGGTTAGGGTTAGTGCTAGGGGTAGGGCTAGGGGTAGGGCTAGGGCTAGGGTTAGGGCTAGGGTTAGGGTTAGGTCTAGGGCTAGGGCTAGGACAGGGCTAGGTTTAGGGTTAGGGTTAGGGCTAGGGCTAGGGCTAGGGCTAGGGGTAGTGGTAGGTTTAGGGTTAGGGTTAGGGTTAGGGTTAGGGCTAGGTTAGGGCTAGGTCTTGGGTTAGGGTTAGGGTTAGGGTTAGGGCTAGGACTAGGGCTAGGCCTATGGCTAGGTCTATGGTTAGTGTTAGAGTTAGGGTTAGGGTTAGGGCTAGTGCTAGGGCTAGGGCTAGGGCTCGGCTAGGGCTATGGTTAGGGTTAGGGTTAGGGTTAGGGCTAAGGCTAGGGTTAGGTTTATGATTATGGTTAGGGTTAGGGCTAGGGTTAGGGTTAGGGTTAGGGTTAGGGCTAGGGCAGGGCTAGGGCTAGGGCTAGGGCTAGGGTTAGGGTTCAGTTTAGGGTTAGGGTTAGGGGTAGGGCTAGGGTTAGTGTTAGGGTTAGGGCTAGGATTAGGGTTAGGGTTAGTTTTAGGGTTAGGGCTAGGGCTAGGGCTAGGGATATGGCTCGGGTTAGGGTTAGGGTTAGGGTTAGGGTTAGTGTTAGGGTTAGTGCTAGGGTTAGGGTTAGGTCTAGGGCTAGGTCTAGGGCTAGGGCTAGGTCTAGGGTTAGGGTTAGGGTTAGTGTTAGGGTTAGGGATCCGGCTAGGGTTAGGGTTAGGGTTAGGGTTAGGGCTAGGGCTAGGGTTAGGGTTAGAGTTAGGATTAGGGTTAGGGCTAGGGCTATGGCTAGGGGTAGGGCTAGGGCTAGGGTTAGGGTTAGGGTTAGGGCTAGGATTAGGGCTAGGTCTAGGGCTAGGACTAGGGTTAGGGTTAAGGCTAGGGCTAGGGTTAGGGCTAGGGTTAGGGTTAGGGATAGGGCTAGGGCTAGTGCTAGGGCTAGGGCTAGGGTTAGGGTTAGGTTTAGGGCTAGGGTTAAGGTTAGGGCTAGGGTTAGGTTCAGGGTTAGAATTAGGGCTAGGGCTAAGGTTTGTGTTAGGTTTAGGTTTAGGGCTAGTGTTAGGGTTAGGGTTAGGGCTAGGGATAGGTCTAGGGCTAGGGCTAGGGCTAGGGTTAGGGTTAGGGTTAGGGATTGGGCTAGGGTTAGGGATAGGGCTAGGGTTAGGTTTAGGGTTAGGGTTAGGGCTAGGGCTAGGGCTAGGGCTAGGTTTAGGGCTAGGGTTAGGGTTAGGTTTAGGGTTAGGGCTAGGGCTAGATCTAGGGCTAGGGCTAGGGCTAGGGCTAGGTTTAGGGATAGGGTTAGGGCTAGTGCTAGGGCTAGGGCTAGGGCTCGGGCTAGTGCTAGGGTTAGGGTTAGGGTTAGGTCTAGGGCTAGGGTTAGCGTTAGGGTTAGGGCTAGGGTTATTGTTACGGTTACGGTTATGGCTAGGGCTAGGGCTATGGCTAGGGCTCGGGTTAGGGTTAGGCTTAGGGTTAGGGTTAGGGTTTGGGCTTGGGCTAGGGTTAGGGTTAGGGTTAGGTTTAGGGCTAGGGCTAGGGCTAGGGCTAGGGCTAGGGTTAGGGCTAGGGTTAGGGTTAGGGCTAGGGCTAGGGCTAGGGCTAGGCCTAGGGTTAGGGTTAGGGTTAGGGCTAGGGCTAGGTCTAGGGTTAGGGTTAGGGTTAGGGTTAGTGTTAGGGTTAGGGTTAGGTTTAGGGTTAGTGTTAGGGTTAGGGCTATGGTTAGGGTTAGGACTAGGGCTAGGGCTAGGGCTAGGGCTAGGTAAGTGTTAGGGCTAGGGCTAGGGCTAGGGCTAGGTTTAGGGTTAGGGCTAGGTTAGGGCTAGGTCTAGGGTTAGGGTTAGGGTTAGGGTTTAGGGTTAGGGTTAGGGCTAGGGCTAGGCCTATGGCTAGGGCTATGGCTAGGTTTAGGGTTATGGTTAGGTTTAGGGCTAAGGCTAGGGTTAGTGTTAGGGTTAGGGTTAGGGTTAGGGTTAGGGCTAGGGCTAGTGTTAGGTTTAGGGCTAGGGCTAAGGCTAGGGCTAGGGCTAGGGTTAGGGTTAGGGTTATGGCTAGGGCTAGGGCTAGGGCTAGGGCTAGGGCTAGGTTTAGGGTTAGGGCTAGGGCTAGGGCTAGTGCTAGGTCTAGAGTTAAGGTTAGGGCTAGGGTTAGGGCTAGGGCTAGGGTTAGGTTTAGTGTTAGGGTTATGGTTAGGGCTACGGTTAGGGTTAGGGTTAGGGTTAGGGCTAGGGCTAGGGCTAGGTCTAGGGTTAGTGTTAGAGTTAGGGTTAGGGTTAGGGCTAGGTCTAGGGCTAGGGCTAGGGTTAGGGTTTGGGTTAGGATTAGGGTGAGGTCTAGGGCTAGGTCTAGGGCTAGGTTTAGGGTTAGGGCTAGGCTTAGTGTTAGGGCTAGGGCTAGGTCTAGGTCTAGGGCTGGGGCAAGGGTTAGGGTTAGGGTTAGGGTTAGCTCTAGTGTTAGGGTTAGGTTTAGGGCTAGGTCTAGTGCGAGGGCTAGGGCTAGAGCTCGGGTTAGAGTTAGGGTTAGGTTTAGGGCTAGGGTTAGGCCTAGGGCTAGGATTAGGGTTAGGGCTAGGGTTAGGGTTTGGGTTAGGGTTAGGGCTAGTGCTAGGGCTAGGCCCAGGGCTCTGCTAGGGCTAGGGTTAGGGTTAGGGTTAGGGTTATTGCTAGGGCTAGGGTTAGGGTTCGGGTTAGGGTTCGGGTTAGGGCTAGGGTTAGGTTTAGGGTTAAGGTTAGAGTTAGGGCTAGGGCTTGGATTAGGGTTAGGTTTAGGGCTAGGGTTCGGGTTAGGGTTAGGGCTAGGGCTAGATCTAGGGCTAGGGCTAGAACTAGGGTTAGGGTTAGGGCTAGTGCTAGGGCTAGGACTAGTGCCGGGCTAGTGCTAGGTTTAGGGTGAG
>CATKVR010000024.1:92500-97500 GCA_949820135.1 Sylvilagus floridanus | reverse complement strand
GAATTAGAGTTAGGGCTAGGGCTAGGGCTAGGGCTAGGGTTAGGGCTAGGGTTAGGGTTAGGACTAGGGTTAGTGTTAGGGTTAAGGCTATGATTAGGGTTAGGGTTAGTTTTAGGGTTAGGGCTAGGGCTAGGGCTAGGGATATGTCTCGGGTTAGGGTTAGGGTTAGGGTTAGGGTTAGTGTTAGGGTTAGGGCTAGGGTTAGGGTTAGGGCTAGGTTTAGGTTTAGGGTTAGGGCTAGGGCTAGGGCTAGGGCTAGGGCTAGGTTTAGGGTTAGGGTTAGGGCTAGGGCTAGGGCTAGGGCTAGGGCTAGGGCTAGGTTTAGGGTTAGGGTTAGGGCTAGGGCTAGGGCTAAGGCTAGCTCTAGGGTTAGGGTTAGTGTTAGTGTTAGTGTTAGGGATTGGGCTAGGGTTAGGTTTAGGGTTAGGGTTAGGGCTAGGGCTAGGGTTAGGGTTAATGTTAGGATTAGGTTTAGGGCTAGGGCTAGGGCTAGGGTTAGGGTTAGGGCTAGGGCTAGGTTTAGGGCTAGTGTTAGGGTTAGGTTTAGGTTTAGGGCTAGGGTAGGGTTAGGGTTAGGGCTAGGGATAGGTCTAGGGCTAGGGCTAGGGTTAGGATTAGGGTTAGGGCTAGGTCTAGTGTTAGGGATAGGGCTAGGGTTAGGTTTAGGGTTATGGTTAGGGCTAGGGCTAGGGGTAGGGCTAGGGCTAGGGTTAGGGTTAGGTCTAGGGCTAGGGCTAGGGCTAGGGTTAGGGCTAGGTTTAGGGTTAAGGTTAGAGTTAAGGCTAGGGCTAGGGTTAGGGTTAGATTTAGGGCTAGGGTTAGGGTTAGGTTTAGGGTTAGGGCTAGGGCTAGATCTAGGGCTAGGGCTAGGGCTAGGGTTAGGGATAGGGTTAGGGCTAGTGCTAGGGCTAGGGCTAGGGCTCGGGCTAGGGCTAGGGTTAGGGTTAGGTTTAGAGCTAGGGCTAGGGTTAGGGTTAGGGTTAGGGCTAGGGTTAGGGTTACGGTTAGGGTTAGGGCTACGGCTAGGGCTAGGGCTAGGGCTCGGGTTAGGGTTATTCTTAGGGTTAGGGTTAGGGTTTGGGCTAGGGCTAGGGTTATGGTTAGGGTTAGGGTTCGGGCTAGGGCTAGGGCTAGGGCTAGGGCTATGATTAGGGCTAGGGTTAGGGTTAGGGCTAGGGCTAGGGTTAGTTTTAGGGTTAGGGTTAGGGCTAGGTTTAGGGCTAGTGTTAGGTTAGGGTTAGGGTTAGGGTTAGGGTTAGGGCTAGGGTTAGGGTTAGGGTTAGGGTTAGGTTTAGGGCTAGGGCAGGGCTAGGGCTAGGGCTAGGGCTAGGGTTAGGGCTCGGGTTATCGTTAGAGTTAGGGTTAGGGTTAGTGCTAGGGTTAGGGTTCGGTTTAGGGCTAGGGCTAGGCCTATCGCTAGGGCTATGGCTAGGGTTAGGTTTAGGGTTAGGATTAGGGCTAGGGCTAGTGTTAGTGTTAGGGTTAGGATTAGGTTTAGGGCTAGGGCTAGGGCTAGGGTTAGGCCTAGGGCTAGGGCTAGGGATAGGGCTAGGGCTAGGGTTACGGTTAGGGTTCGGGTTAGGGCTAGGCTTAGGGCTAGGGTTAGGGCTAGGGCTAGGGCTTGGTTAGGGTTAGGGCTTGGGCTAGGGTTAGGGCTAGGGTTAGTGTTAGGGCTAGGGCTAGGGCTTGTGCTAGGGCTAGGGCTAGAGTTAGGATTAGGGTTAGGGCTAGGGCTAGGTCTAGGGCTAGGTCTAGGGTTAGGGTTAGTGTTAGTGTTACGGTTAGGGATTGGGCTAGGGTTAGTTTTAGGGTTAGGGTTAGGTCTAGGGCTAGGGTTAGGGTTAGTGCTAGGGCTAGGGCAAGGTTTAGGGTTAGGGTTAGGTCTAGGGCTAGGGTTAGGGCTAGGGTTAGGGTTAGGGTTAGGGCTAGGGCTAGGGCTAGGGCTAGGGTTAGGGCTAGGGTTAGGGGTAGGGCTAGGGTTAGTGTTAGGGTTAAGGCTATGATTAGTGTTAGGGTTAGTTTTAGGGTTAGGGCTAGGGCTAGGGCTAGGGATATGTCTCGGGTTAGGGTTAGGGTTAGGGTTAGGGTTAGGGTTAGGGTTAGTGTTAGGGTTAGGGCTAGGGTTAGGTTTAGGGCTAGGTTTAGGTTTAGGGTTAGGGCTAGGGCTAGGGCTAGGGCTAGGGCTAGGGCTAGGGTTAGGGTTAGGGTTAGGGTTAGGGTTAGCTCTAGGGCTTTTGTTAGGGTTAGGTTTAGGGCTAGGGCTAGGGTTAGGGATATGTCTCGGGTTAGGGTTAGGGTTAGGGTTAGTGTTAGGTTTAGGGCTAGGGTTAGGGTTAGGGCTAGGTTTAGGTTTAGGGTTAGGGCTAGGGCTAGGGCTAGGGCTAGGGCTAGGGCTAGGGTTAGGGTTAGGGTTAGGGCTAGGTCTAGGGCTAGGGCTAGGGTTAGGGTTAGGGGTAGGGCTAGGGCTAGGGCTAGTTCTAGGGTTAGGGTTAGGGTTTGTGTTAGGGTTAGGGATTGGGCTAGGGTTAGGGTTAGGGTTAGTGCTTGGGCTAGGGCTAGGGTTAGGGTTAGGTTTAGGATTAGGTTTAGGGCTAGGGCTAGGGCTAGGGTTAGGGCTAGGGTTAGGGTTAGGTTTAGGGTTAGGGTTAGGGTTATTGCTAGGGCTAGGGTTAGGGTTAGATTTAGGGTTAGGTTTAGGGCTAGGGTTAGGTTTAGGGTTAGGGTTAGGTTTGGGGTTAGTGTTCGGGTTAGGGCTAGAGTTAGGGTTAGGGCTAGGGCTAGGGTTAGGTTTAGGGTTAGGGTTAGGGCTAGGGCTGGGGCTAGGCCTAGGGCTCGGGATAAGGTTAGGTTTAGGTTTAGGGTTAGGACTAGGGCTAGGGTTAGGGTTAGGGTTAGGTTTACGGTTAAGGCTAGGGCTAAGGCTAGGGCTAGGGCTAGGGTTCGGGTTAGGGTTAGGGTTGGTGTTAGGGTTAGGGCTAGGGTTAAGGTTAGGGCTAGGGTTAGTGTTAGGGTTAGGGCTACGGCTAGGGCTAGGGCTAGGGCTAGGGCTAGGGCTAGGTTTAGGGCTCGGGTTAGGGTTCGGGTTAGGGTTAGGGCTAGGGCTAGTGTTAGTGTTAGGGTTAGGATTAGGTTTAGGGCTAGGGCTAGGGCTAGGGTTAGGGCTAGGTCTAGGGCTAGGGCTAGGGCTAGGGCTAGGGTTAGGGGTGGGGTTCGGGTTAGGGCTAGGTTTAGGGCTACGGTTAGGGCTAGGGCTAGGGCTTGGGTTAGGGTTAGGGCTTGGGCTAGGGTTAGGGCTAGGGTTAGTGTTAGGGCTAGGGCTAGGGCTTGTGCTAGGGCTAGGGCTAGAGTTAGGGTTAGGGTTAGGGCTAGGGCTAGGTCTAGGGCTAGGTCTAGGGTTAGGGTTAGTGTTAGTGTTACGGTTAGGGATTGGGCTAGGGTTAGTTTTAGGGTTAGGGTTAGGTCTAGGGCTAGGGTTAGGGTTAGGGCTAGGGCTAGGGCAAGGTTTAGGGTTAGCGTTAGGTCTAGGGCTAGGGTTAGGGCAAGGGTTAGTGTTAGGGTTAGGGCTAGGGCTAGGGCTAGGGCTAGGGTTAGGGCTAGGGTTAGGGGTAGGGCTAGGGTTAGTGTTAGGGTTAAGGCTATGATTTGTGTTAGGGTTAGTTTTAGGGTTAGGGTTAGGGCTAGGGCTAGGGATATGTCTCGGGTTAGGGTTAGGGTTAGGGTTAGGGTTAGTGTTAGGGTTAGGGCTAGGGTTAGGGTTAGGTTTAGGTTTAGGGTTAGGGCTAGGGCTAGGGCTAGGGCCAGGTCTAGGGTTAGGGTTAGGGCTAGGGCTAGGGCTAGGGCTAGGGCTAGGGCTAGGGCTAGGGTTAGGGGTAGGGCTAGGGTTAGTGTTAGGGTTAAGGCTATGATTAGTGTTAGGGTTAGTTTTAGGGTTAGGGCTAGGGCTAGGGCTAGGGATATGTCTCGGGTTAGGGTTAGGATTAGGGTTAGTGTTAGGGTTAGGGCTAGGGTTAGGGTTAGGGCTAGCTTTAGGTTTAGGGTTAGGGCTAGGGCTAGGGCTAGGGCTAGGGCTAGGGTTAGGGTTAGGGTTAGGGCTAGGGCTAGGGCTAGGGCTAGGGCTAGGGTTAGGGTTAGGGTTCGGGCTAGGGCTAGGGCTAGTTCTAGGGTTAGGGTTAGGGTTAGTGTAAGGTTAAGGATTGGGCTAAGGTTAGGGTTAGGGTTAGGGCTTGGGCTAGGGCTAGGGTTAGGGTTAGGTTTAGGATTAGGTTTAGGGCTAGGGCTAGGGCTAGGGTTAGGGCTAGGTTTAGGGTTAGGTTTAGGGTTAGGGTTAGGGTTATTGCTAGGGCTAGGGTTAGGGTTAGGTTTAGGGTTAGGGTAGGGCTAGGGTTAGGTTTAGGGTTACGGTTAGGTTTGGGGTTAGTGTTCGGGTTAGGGCTAGAGTTAGGGTTAGGGCTAGGGCTAAGGCTAGGGCTAGGGCTAGGGCTAGGGCTAGGGTTAGGGTTAGGGCTAGGGCTAGGGCTAGGGCTAGGTCTAGGTTTAGGTTTAGTGTTAGTGTTAGGGTTAGGGATTGGGCTAGGGTTAGGGTTAGGGTTAGGGCTTGGGCTAGGTTTAGGCTTAGGGTTAGGATTAGGGTTAGGGCTAGGGCTAGGGCTAGGGGTATGGCTAGTGCTAGGGTTAGGGTTAGGGTAAGGGTTAGGGCTAGGGCTAGGGCTAGGGCTAGGGCTAGGGGTATGGCTAGTGCTAGGGTTAGAGTTCGGGTTAAGGCTAGGTTTAGGGCTAGGGTTAGGGCTAGGTTTAGGGCTAGGGTTAGTGTTAGGGCTAGGGCTAGGGCTTGTGCTAGTGCTAGGGCTAGGGTTAGGGTTAGGGTTAGGGCTAGGGCTAGGTCTAGGGCTAGGTCTAGGGTTAGAGTTAGTGTTAGTGTTACGGTTAGGGATTGGGCTAGGGTTAGGTTTAGGGTTAGGGTTAGGTCTAGGGCTAGGGTTAGGGTTAGGGCTAGGGCTAGG
>CATKVR010000024.1:85000-87500 GCA_949820135.1 Sylvilagus floridanus | reverse complement strand
TGTTAGGGTTAGTATTAGGGTTAGGTTTAGGGTTAGAGCTAGGGTTAGGGTTAGGGCTTAGGTTAGGTTTAGGGTTAGGGTTAGGGCTAGGGCTAGGGCTAGGGCTAGGGCTAGGGCTAGGGTTAGGGCTAGGGTTAGGGCTAGGCCTAGGTCTAGGGTAAGGGTTAAGTCTAGGGCTAGGGCTAGGTCTAAGTCTAGGGTTGGGGTTAGGGCTATGTCTAGGTCTAGGTTAGGGTAGGTGTTGGGGTTAGGGTTAGGGTTAGGGTTAGGGCTAGTGTTAGGTTAGGGTTAGGGTTAGGGTTAGGGCTAGTGTTAGGTTAGGGTTAGGGTTAGGGTTAGGGTTAGCTCTAGGGCTTTTGTTAGGGTTATGTTTAGGGCTAGGGCTAGGGCTCGGGTTAGGGTTAGGGTTAGGGTTAGGGTTAGGGTTAGGGTTAGGGCTAGGGTTAGGCCTAGGGCTAGTGTTAGGGTAGGTCTAGGGTTAGGGTTTGGGTTAGGGTTAGGGTTAGGGCTAGTGCTAGGGCTAGTTCTAGGGCTCGGCTAGGCCTAGGTTTAGGGTTACGGTTAGGGTTATTGCTAGGGCTAGGGTTAGGTTTAGGGCTAGGGTTAGGTTTAGGGCTAGGGTTAGGTTTAGGGTTAGGGTTAGGTTTGGGGTTAGTGTTCGGGTTAGGGCTAGAGTTAGGGTTAGGGCTAGGGCTAGGGTTAGGTTTAGGGTTAGGGTTAGGGCTAGGGCTGGGGCTAGGCCTAGGGCTCGGGATAAGGTTAGGTTTAGGTTTAGGGTTAGGACTAGGGCTAGGGTTTGGGTTAGGGTTAGGTTTACGGTTAAGGCTAGGGCTAAGGCTAGGGCTATGGCTAGGATTAGGGTTAGGGTTAGGGTTGGTGTTAGGGTTAGGGCTAGGGTTAAGTTTAGGGCTAGGTTAGTGTTAGGGTTAGGGCTACGGCTAGGGCTAGGGCTAGGGCTAGGTTTATGGCTCGGGTTAGGGTTCGGGTTAGGGTTAGGGCTAGGGTTATGGTTACGGTTAGTGCTAGGGCTAGGGCTAGGGCTAGGGCTAGGGCTAGGGCTAGGGTTAAGTTTAGGGCTAGGGCTAGGGCTAGGGCTAGGTCTAGGTTTAGGTTTAGGGTTAGAGTTAGGGTTAGGGATTGGGCTAGGGTTTGGTTTAGGGTTAGGGTTAGGGCTTGGGCTAGGTTTAGGGTTAGGGTTAGGATTAGGGTTAGGGCTAGGGCTAGGGCTAGGGGTATGGCTAGTGCTAGGGTTAGGGTTAGTGTTAGGGTTAGGGTTAGGGCTAGGGCTAGGGCTAGGGCTAGGGCTAGGGCTATGGCTAGTGCTAGAGTTAGGGTTCGGGTTCGGGCTAGGTTTAGGGCTGGGGTTAGGGCTAGGGCTAGGGCTTGGGTTAGGCTTAGGTCTTGGGCTAGGGCTAGGGCTAGGGTTAGGGTTAGGGTTAGGGCTAGGGCTAGGTCTAGGGCTAGGTCTAGGGCTAGGTCTAGGGTTAGGGTTAGTGTTAGTGTTACGGTTAGGGATTGGGCTAGGGTTAGGTTTAGGGTTAGGGTTAGGTCTAGGGCTAGGGTTAGGGTTAGGGCTAGGGCTAGGGCAAGGTTTAGGGTTAGGGTTAGGTCTAGGGCTAGGGCTAGGGCTAGGGCTAGGGTTAGGGCTAGGGTTAGGGGTAGGGCTAGGGTTGGTGTTAGGGTTAAGGCTATGATTAGGGTTAGGGTTAGTTTTAGGGTTAGGGCTAGGGCTAGGGATATGTCTCGGGTTAGGGTTAGGGTTAGGGTTAGTGTTAGGGTTAGGGCTAGGGTTAGGGTTAGGGCTAGGTTTAGGTTTAGGGTTAGGGCTAGGGCTAGGGCTAGGGCTAGGGCTAGGGCTAGGGCTAGTTCTAGGGTTAGGGTTAGGGTTAGTGTTAGGGTTAGGGATTGGGCTAGGGTTAGGGTTAGGGTTAGGGCTTGGGCTAGGGCTAGGGTTAGGGTTAGTGTTAGGATTAGGTTTAGGGCTAGGGCTAGGGCTAGGGCTAGGGTTAGGGCTAGGGCTAGGGCTAGGGCTAGGGTTTGGGCTAGGGCTAGGGTTAGGGTTAGTGTTCGGGTTAGGGCTAGGTTTAGGTCTAGGGTTAGGGCTAGGGCTAGGGCTAAGATTAGGGTTAGGGCTAGGGCTAGGGCTAGGGGTATGGCTAGTGCTAGGGTTAGGGTTAGTGTTAGTGTTACGGTTAGGGCTAGGGCTAGGGCTAGGGCTAGGGCTATGGCTAGTGCTAGAGTTAGGGTTCGTGTTAGGGCTAGGTTTAGGCCTGGGGTTAGGGCTAGGGCTAGGGCTTGGGTTAGGGTGAGGGCTTGGGCTAGGGTTAGGGCTAGGGTTAGTGTTAGGGCTAGGGCTAGGGCTTGTGCTAGGGCTAGGGCTAGGGTTAGGGTTAGGGTTAGGGCTAGGGCTAGGTCTAGGGCTAGGTCTAGGGTTAGGGTTAGTGTTAGTTTTACGGTTAGGGATTGGGCTAGGGTTAGGTTTAGGGTTAGGGTTAGGTCT
>CATKVR010000024.1:27500-30000 GCA_949820135.1 Sylvilagus floridanus | reverse complement strand
GGTTAGTGTTAGGGTTATGGATAGGGCTAGGGCTAGGGCTAGGGCTAGGTTTAGGGTTAGGGCTAGGGCTAGGGCTAGGGCTAGTGCTAGGTCTAGGGTTATGGTTAGGGCTAGGGTTATGGATAGGGCTATGGCTAGGGCTAGGGCTAGGGCTAGGTTTAGGGTTAGGGCTAGGGCTAGGGCTAGGGCTAGTGCTAGGTCTAGGGTTATGGTTAGGGCTAGGGTTAGGGCTAGGGCAAGGGTTAGGGTTAGGGTTAGGGTTAGGGTTAGGGCTACGGTTATGGTTAGGGTTAGGGTTAGGGCTAGGGTTAGGGCTAGGGCTAGGGTTAGTGTTAGAGTTAGGGTTAGGGTTAGGGCTAGGGCTAGGGCTAGGGCTAGGGTTAGGGTTAGGGTTGGGATTAGGGTGAGGGCTAGGGCTAGGGCTAGGGCTTGGGCTAGGGCTAGGGCTAGGGCTAGGGCTCATGTTAGGGTTAGGGTTAGGGTTAGCTCTAGGGTTAGGCCTAGGGCTAGGGTTAGGGTTAGGGCTAGGGTTAGGGTTTGGGTTAGGGTTAGGGTTAGGGCTATTGCTAGGGCTAGGGCTAGGGCTCGGCTAGGGCTAGGGTTAGGGTTAGGGTTAGGGTTATTTCTAGGGCTAGGTTTAGGGTTAGGGATAGGGTTAGGGTTAGGGCTAGGGTTATATTTAGGGTTAGGGTTAGGGCTAGGGCCAGGGCTAGGGCTAGGGTTAGGGCTCGGGTTAGGGTTAGGGTTAGGGTTAGGGTTAGGGTTAGGGCTAGGGCTAGGGTTAGGGTTAGAGTTAGGTTTAGGGTTAGGGCTAGGGCTAGGGCGAGGGCTAGGGCTAGGGCTAGGGTTAGGGTGAGGGTTAGGGTTAGTGTTAGGGTTATGGCTAGGGTTAGGGTTAGGGCTAAGGTTAGGGTTAGGGTTAGGGCTAGTGCTAGGCCTAGGGTTAGATTTAGGGTTAGGGTTAGGGCATAGGGCTAGGTTTAGGGTTTGCGTTAGGGTTAGGGTTAGGACTAGGGCTAGGGTTAGGACTAGGGTTAGAGCTAGTGCTAGGGCTATGGCTAGGGCTAGGGCTAGGGTTAGGTTTAGGGTTAGGGCTAGGGCTAGGGCTAGGTTAAGGGTTACGACTAGGGCTAGGGCTAGGGCTATGGCTAGGGTTAGGTTTAGGTCTAGGTCTAGGGCTAGGTCTAGGCTTAGGGTAAGGGTTATGGTTAGGGTTAGGGCTAGGGCAGGGCTAGGCCTATGGCTAGGGCTAGGGCTAGGGTTACTGTTAGTGTTAGGGCTAGGGTTAAGGTTAGGGTTAGGTTTAGGTTTAGGGCTAGGGCTAGGGCTAGGGCTAGGGCTAGGGCTAGGGCTAGGGCTATGGCTCGGGTTAGGGTTAGGGTTAGGGTTAGGGTTAGGGTTAGGGCTAGTGTTAAGGCCAGGTATAGGGTTAGGTTTAGGGCTAGGATTAGGGTTAGGGTTAGGGTTAGGGCTAGGGCTAGGGCTAGGGCTAGGGCTAGGGCTAAGCTTAGTGTTAGGTCTAGGTCTAGGGCTAGGTCTAGGGTTAGGGTTAGGTTTAGGTTTAGTGTTAGGGCTAGGGCTAGGGCTAGGCCTATGGCTAGGGCTAAGGCTAGGGTTAGGGTTAGGGTTAGGGCTAGGGTTAGGGTTAGTGTTAGGGTTAGGGTTATGTTTAGGTTTAGGGCTAGTGTTAGGGTTAGTGCTAGGGCTAGGGCTAGGGCTAGGGCTAGGGTTAGGGTTTGGGTTATGGCTAGGGCTAGGGCTAGAGCTAGGGCTAGGGCTAGGATTAGGGTTAGGGTTAGGGCTAGGGCTAGGGCTAGGGCTAAGGTTAGGGTTAGGGCTAGGTCTAGGGCCAGTTCTAGGGTTAGGGTTAGGATTAGGTTTATTTTTAGGGCTAGGGCTAGGGCTAGGCCTATGGCTAGGGCTAGGGCTAGGGTTAGGGTTAGGGTTAGGTTTAGGGCTAGGGCTAGGGTTAGTGTTAGGGTTAATGTTAGGGTAAGGGCTAGGGCTAGTGTTAGGGTTAGGGCTAGGGCTAGGGCTAGGGTTAGGGCTAGGGTTAGGGTTAGGGTTATGGCTAGGGCTAGGTCTAGGGCTAACGCTAGGGCTAGGGCTAGGTTTAGGGTTAGGGCTAGGGCTATGGTTAGGGCTAGTGCTAGGTCTAGGGTTAAGTTTAGGGCTAGGTTTAGGGCTAGGGCAAGGGTTAGGGTTAGGGTTAGGGTTAGGGCTACGGTTAGGGTTAGGGCTAGGGCTAGGGCTTGGGCTAGGGCTAGGGTTAGGGCTCGTGTTAGGATTAGGGTTATTGTTAGGGCTAGGGCTAGGGTTAGGGTTAGGGTTAGGTTTAGGGTTAGGGCTATGGCTACGGCTATGGCTAGGGCTAGGGCTAGGTTTAGTGTTAGGGTTAGGGTTAGTGTTAGGGTTAGGGCTAGGGTTAGGGTTAGGGCTAGGGCTAGGGCTAGGGCTAGGTCTAGGGCTAGGGTTAGGGTTAGGGTTAGTGCTAGGGCTA
>CATKVR010000024.1:0-10000 GCA_949820135.1 Sylvilagus floridanus | reverse complement strand
AGGTTAAGGTTTATGGCTAGGGCTAGGGTTAGGGTTAGGGCTAGTGCTAGGGCTAGGGCTAGGGCTAGGGCTAGTGCTAGGTCTAGGGTTATGGTTAGGGCTAGGGTTAGGGCTAGGGCAAGGGTTAGGGTTAGGGTTAGGGTTAGTGTTAGGGCTACGGTTATGGTTAGGGTTAGTGTTAGGGTTAGGGTTAGGGTTAGGGCTAGGGCTAGTGTTAGGGTTAGGGCTAGGGCTAGGGCTAGGGCTAGGGTTAGGTTAAGGTTTATGGCTAGGGCTAGGGTTAGGGTTAGGGCTAGTGCTAGGGCTAGGGCTAGGGCTAGGGCTAGGGTTAGGGTTAGGGTTAGGGCTAGGGTTAGGGCTAGGGCAAGGGCTATGGCTAGGGTAAGGGTTACGGCTAGGGCTAGGGCTAGGGCTAGGGCTAGGGTTAGGGATAGGGATAGGTTTAGGGCTAGGATTAGGGTTAGGGTTAGGGTTAGAGCTAGGGCTAGGTCTAGGGCTTGGGCTAGGGCTAGGGTTATGCTTAGGGCATAGGGCTAGGTTTAGGGTTTGCGTTAGGGCTAGGGCTAGGGTTAGGGTTAGGGTTAGTGTTAGGGCTAGGGTTAGGGCTAGGGCCAGGGCTAGGGCTAGGGCTAGGGCTAGCGTAAGGGTTAGGGCCAGGGCTAGGGCTAGGGCTAGGGCTAAGTTTAGGTTTAGGGATAGGTGTAGGGTTAGGTCTAGGGTTAGGGTTAGGGTTAAGTTTAGCGTTATGGCTAGGGCTTGGGCTAGGCCTATGGCTAGGGCTAGGGCTAGGGTTAGTGTTAGGGTTAGGGTTAGGGTTAGGGCCTAGGGCTAGGGTTAGTGTTAGTGTTAGGGTTAGGGTTAGGGCTAGGGCTAGTGTTAGGGTTAGGGCTAGGGCTAGGGCTAGCGCAAGGGCTAGGGTTAGTATTAGGGTTATGGATAGGGCTAGGGCTAGGGCTAGGGCTAGGGCTAGGTTTAGGGTTAGGGCTAGGGCTAGGGCTAGGGCTAGTGCTAGGTCTAGGGTTATGGTTAGGGCTAGGGTTAGGGCTAGGGCAAGGGTTAGGGTTAGGGTTAGGGTTAGGGCTAGGGCTAGTGTTAGGGTTAGGGCTAGGGCTAGGGCTAGCGCAAGGGCTAGGGTTAGTTTTAGGGTTATGGATAGGGCTAGGGCTAGGGCTAGGGCTAGGTTTAGGTTTAGGGCTAGGGCTAGGGCTAGGGCTAGTGCTAGGTCTAGGGTTATGGTTAGGGCTAGGGTTAGGGCTAGGGCAAGGGTTAGGGTTAGGGTTAGGGTTAGGGTTAGGGCTACGGTTATGGTTAGGGTTAGGGTTAGGGCTAGGGTTAGGGCTAGGGCTAGGGTTAGTGTTAGAGTTAGGGTTAGGGTTAGGGCTAGGGCTAGGGCTAGGGCTAGGGCTAGGGTTAGGGTTAGGGTTGGGATTAGGGTGAGGGCTAGGGCTAGGGCTAGGGCTTGGGCTAGGGCTAGGGCTAGGGCTAGGGCTCATGTTAGGGTTAGGGTTAGGGTTAGCTCTAGGGTTAGGCCTAGGGCTAGGGTTAGGGTTAGGGCTAGGGTTAGGGTTTGGGTTAGGGTTAGGGTTAGGGCTATTGCTAGGCCTAGGGCTAGGGCTCGGCTAGGGCTAGGGTTAGGGTTAGGGTTAGGGTTATTTCTAGGGCTAGGTTTAGGGTTAGGGATAGGGTTAGGGTTAGGGCTAGGGTTATATTTAGGGTTAGGGTTAGGGCTAGGGCTATGGCTAGGGCTAGGGCTAGGGTTAGGGCTCGGGTTAGGGTTAGGGTTAGGGTTAGGGTTAGGGTTAGGGCTAGGGCTAGGGTTAGGGTTAGAGTTAGGTTTAGGGTTAGGGCTAGGGCTAGGGCGAGGGCTAGGGCTAGGGCTAGGGTTAGGGTGAGGGTTAGGGTTAGTGTTAGGGTTATGGCTAGGGTTAGGGTTAGGGCTAAGGTTAGGGTTAGGGTTAGGGCTAGTGCTAGGCCTAGGGTTAGATTTAGGGTTAGGGTTAGGGCATAGGGCTAGGTTTAGGGTTTGCGTTAGTGTTAGGGTTAGGACTAGGGCTAGGGTTAGGACTAGGGTTATAGCTAGTGCTAGGGCTATGGCTAGGGCTAGGGCTAGGGTTAGGTTTAGGGTTAGGGCTAGGGCTAGGGCTAGGTTAAGGGTTACGACTAGGGCTAGGGCTAGGGCTATGGCTAGGGTTAGGTTTAGGTCTAGGTCTAGGGCTAGGTCTAGGCTTAGGGTTAGGGTTATGGTTGGGGTTAGGGCTAGGGCAGGGCTAGGCCTATGGCTAGGGCTAGGGCTAGGGTTACTGTTAGTGTTAGGGCTAGGGTTAGGGTTAGGGTTAGGTTTAGGTTTAGGGCTAGGGCTAGGGCTAGGGCTAGGGCTAGGGCTAGGGCTATGGCTCGGGTTAGGGTTAGGGTTAGGGTTAGGGCTAGTGTTAAGGCCAGGTATAGGGTTAGGTTTAGGGCTAGGATTAGGGTTAGGGTTAGGGTTAGGGCTAGGGCTAGGGCTAGGGCTAGGGCTAGGGCTAAGCTTAGGGTTAGGTCTAGGTCTAGGGCTAGGTCTATGGCTAGGGCTAAGGCTAGGGTTAGGGTTAGGGTTAGGGCTAGGGCTAGGGTTAGTGTTAGGGTTAGGGTTATGTTTAGGTTTAGGGCTAGTGTTAGGGTTAGTGCTAGGGCTAGGGCTAGGGCTAGGGCTAGGGTTAGGGTTTGGGTTATGGCTAGGGCTAGGGCTAGAGCTAGGGCTAGGGCTAGGATTAGGGTTAGGGTTAGGGCTAGGGCTAGGGCTAGGGCTAAGGTTAGGGTTAGGGCTAGGTCTAGGGCCAGTTCTAGGGTTAGGGTTAGGATTAGGTTTATTTTTAAGGCTAGGGCTAGGGCTAGGCCTATGGCTAGGGCTAGGGCTAGGGTTAGGGTTAGGGTTAGGTTTAGGGCTAGGGCTAGGGTTAGTGTTAGGGTTAAGGTTAGGGTAAGGGCTAGGGCTAGTGTTAGGGTTAGGGCTAGGGCTAGGGCTAGGGTTAGGGCTAGGGTTAGGGTTAGGGTTATGGCTAGGGCTAGTTCTAGGGCTAACGCTAGGGCTAGGGCTAGGTTTAGGGTTAGGGCTAGGGCTATGGTTAGGGCTAGTGCTAGGTCTAGGGTTAAGTTTAGGGCTAGGTTTAGGGCTAGGGCAAGGGTTAGGGTTAGGGTTAGGGCTACGGTTAGGGTTAGGGCTAGGGCTAGGGCTTGGGCTAGGGCTAGGGTTAGGGCTCGTGTTAGGATTAGGGTTATTGTTAGGGCTAGGGCTAGGGTTAGGGTTAGGTTTAGGGTTAGGGCTATGGCTACGGCTATGGCTAGGGCTAGGGCTAGGTTTAGGGTTAGGGTTAGGGTTAGTGTTAGGGTTAGGGCTAGGGTTAGGGTTAGGGTTAGGGTTAGGGCTAGTGCTAGGGCTAGGGTTAGGGTTAGGGTTAGGGTTAGGGTTAGGGCATTGGGCTAGGTTTAGGGTTACGACTAGGGCTAGGGCTAGGGCTATGGCTAGGGTTAGGTTTAGGTCTAGGTCTAGGGCTAGGTCTAGGCTTAGGGTAAGGGTTATGGTTAGGGTTAGGGCTAGGGCAGGGCTAGGCCTATGGCTAGGGCTAGGGCTAGGGTTACTGTTAGTGTTAGGGCTAGGGTTAAGGTTAGGGTTAGGTTTAGGTTTAGGGCTAGGGCTAGGGCTAGGGCTAGGGCTAGGGCTAGGGCTATGGCTCGGGTTAGGGTTAGGGTTAGGGTTAGGGTTAGGGCTAGTGTTAAGGCCAGGTATAGGGTTAGGTTTAGGGCTAGGATTAGGGTTAGGGTTAGGGTTAGGGCTAGGGCTAGGGCTAGGGCTAGGGCTAGGGCTAAGCTTAGTGTTAGGTCTAGGTCTAGGGCTAGGTCTAGGGTTAGGGTTAGGTTTAGGTTTAGTGTTAGGGCTAGGGCTAGGGCTAGGCCTATGGCTAGGGCTAAGGCTATGGTTAGGGTTAGGGTTAGGGCTAGGGTTAGGGTTAGTGTTAGGGTTAGGGTTATGTTTAGGTTTTGGGCTAGTGTTAGGGCTAGGGTTACGGTAGGGCTAGGGCTAGGGCTAGGGCTAGGGCTAGGGTAGGGCTCGGGTTAGGGTTAGGGTTATGTTAGGGTTAGGGCTAGGGCTAGGGCTAGGGGTAGGGCTAGGGCTAGGGTTAGGGTTAGGGTTAGGGTTAGGGTTAGGGTTAGGGCTAGGGCTAGGGCTAGGGCTAGGTTTAGGGTTATTGTTAGGGTTAGGGATAGGGCTAGGTTTAGGGTTAGGGCTAGGGCTAGGGCTAGGGTTAGGGTTATTGTTAGGGTTAGGGTTAGCGCTAGGGCATGGGTTAGGGCTAGGGCTAGGGATTGGTTTAGGGTTAGGTTTAGGGCTAGGGCTAGGGTTAGGACTAGGGCTAGGGTTAGGGTTAGGGCTAGGGCTAGGGCTAGTGCTAGGGTTAGGGCTAGGTTTAGGGTTAAGGTTAGAGTTAGGGCTAGGGCTAGGGCTAGGGTTAGGGTTAGGTTTAGGGCTAGGGTTAGGGTTTGGGCTAGGGCTAGATATAGGGCTTGGGCTAGGTCTAGGTTTATGTTTAGGGTTAGGGCTAGTGCTAGGGCTAGGGCTAGGGTTAGGGTTAGGGTTTGGGCTAGGGCTAGGGTTAGGGTTAGGGTTAGGTTTAGGGTTAGGACTAGTGCTAGGGCTAGGGCTAGGGTTAGGGTTAGGACTAGGGCTAGGGCTAGGTCTAGGGTTAGGGTTAGTTCTAGGGTTAGGGCTAGGGCTGTGGCTCGAATTAGGGTTAGGGTTAGGGTTAGGGATAGGGTTAGTTCTAGGGTTAGGGCTAGCGCTAGGGCTAGGGCTAGGGTAAGGGTTACGGCTACGGCTAGGGCTAGGGCTAGGGCTGGGGTTATGGTTAGGGCTAGGGCTAAGGCTAGGTCTAGGGTTAGGGTTAGGGTTATGGTTAGGGTTAGGGCTATGGCTAGGGCTAGGCCTATAGCTAGGGCTAGGGCTAGGGTTAGGGTTAGGGTTAGGGTTAGGGCTAGGGCTAGGGTTAGTGTTAGGTTAGGGCTAGGATTAGGGTTAGGGTTAGGGTTAGGTATAGGGTTAGGGCTAGGGCCAGGGCTAGGGCTAGGGCTGTGGCTCGAATTAGGGTTAGGGTTAGGGTTAGGGCTAGGGTTAGGGCTAGGGCTAGGGCTAGAGCTAGGGCTAGGGTAAGGGTTAGGGCTAGGGCTAGGGCTAGGGTTAGTGTTAGGGTTAGGGCTAGGATTAGGGTTAGGGTTAGGTTTAGGTTTAGTGCTAGGGCTAGAGCTAGGTCTATGCCTCGGGTTAGGGTTAGGGCTAGGGCTAGGGCTAGGGTTAGGGTTAGGGTTAGGACATAGGGCTAGGTTTAGGGTTTGCGTTAGGGTTACGGTTAGGACTAGGGCTAGGATTAGGGTTAGGTTTAGGGCTAGGGCTAGGGCTAGGGCTAGGGCTAGCTCTAGGTAAGGGTTAGGGCTAGGGCTAGGGCTAGGGCTAGGGCTAGGTCTAGGGTAAGGGTTAGGGCTAGGGCTAGGGCTAGGGCTAGGGCTAGCGCTAGGATCAGGGTTAGGGCTAGGTCTAGGGCCAGGTCTAGGGTTAGGGTTAGGTTTAGGTTTAGGGTTAGGGCTAGGGCTAGGGCGAGGCCTATGGCTAGGGCTAGGGCTAGGGTTAGGGATAGGGTTAGGGTTAGGGCTAGGGCTAGGGTTAGTGTTAGGGTTAGGGTTAGGGTTAGGGCTAGGGCTAGTGTTAGGGTTAGGGCTAGGGCTAGGGCTAGGGCTAGGGTTAGGTTAAGGTTTATGGCTAGGGCTAGGGTTAGGGTTAGGGCTAGTGCTAGGGCTAGGGCTAGGGCTAGGGCTAGGGTTAGGGTTAGGGTTAGGGCTAGGGTTAGGGCTAGGGCAAGGGCTATGGCTAGGGTAAGGGTTACGGCTAGGGCTAGGGCTAGGGCTAGGGCTAGGGTTAGGGATAGGGATAGGTTTAGGGCTAGGATTAGGGTTAGGGTTAGGGTTAGAGCTAGGGCTAGGTCTAGGGCTTGGGCTAGGGCTAGGGTTATGCTTAGGGCATAGGGCTAGGTTTAGGGTTTGCGTTAGGGCTAGGGCTAGGGTTAGGGTTAGGGTTAGGGTTAGGGCTAGGGTTAGGGCTAGGGCCAGGGCTAGGGCTAGGGCTAGGGCTAGCGTAAGGGTTAGGGCCAGGGCTAGGGCTAGGGCTAGGGCTAAGGTTAGGTTTAGGGATAGGTGTAGGGTTAGGTCTAGGGTTAGGGTTAGGGTTAAGTTTAGGGTTATGGCTAGGGCTTGGGCTAGGCCTATGGCTAGGGCTAGGGCTAGGGTTAGTGTTAGGGTTAGGGTTAGGGTTAGGGCCTAGGGCTAGGGTTAGTGTTAGGGTTAGGGTTAGGGTTAGGGCTAGGGCTAGTGTTAGGGTTAGGGCTAGGGCTAGGGCTAGCGCAAGGGCTAGGGTTAGTGTTAGGGTTATGGATAGGGCTAGGGCTAGGGCTAGGGCTAGGGCTAGGTTTAGGGTTAGGGCTAGGGCTAGGGCTAGGGCTAGTGCTAGGTCTAGGGTTATGGTTAGGGCTAGGGTTAGGGCTAGGGCAAGGGTTAGGGTTAGGGTTAGGGTTAGGGCTAGGGCTAGTGTTAGGGTTAGGGCTAGGGCTAGGGCTAGCGCAAGGGCTAGGGTTAGTGTTAGGGTTATGGATAGGGCTAGGGCTAGGGCTAGGGCTAGGTTTAGGGTTAGGGCTAGGGCTAGGGCTAGGGCTAGTGCTAGGTCTAGGGTTATGGTTAGGGCTAGGGTTAGGGCTAGGGCAAGGGTTAGGGTTAGGGTTAGGGTTAGGGTTAGGGCTACGGTTATGGTTAGGGTTAGGGTTAGGGCTAGGGTTAGGGCTAGGGCTAGGGTTAATGTTAGAGTTAGGGTTAGGGTTAGGGCTAGGGCTAGGGTTAGGTTAAGGTTTATGGCTAGGGCTAGGGTTAGGGTTAGGGCTAGTGCTAGGGCTAGGGCTAGGGCTAGGGCTAGTGCTAGGTCTAGGGTTATGGTTAGGGCTAGGGTTAGGGCTAGGGCAAGGGTTAGGGTTAGGGTTAGGGTTAGGGTTAGGGCTACGGTTATGGTTAGGGTTAGTGTTAGGGTTAGGGTTAGGGTTAGGGCTAGGGCTAGTGTTAGGGTTAGGGCTAGGGCTAGGGCTAGGGCTAGGGTTAGGTTAAGGTTTATGGCTAGGGCTAGGGTTAGGGTTAGGGCTAGTGCTAGGGCTAGGGCTAGGGCTAGGGCTAGGGTTAGGGTTAGGGTTAGGGCTAGGGTTAGGGCTAGGGCAAGGGCTATGGCTAGGGTAAGGGTTACGGCTAGGGCTAGGGCTAGGGCTAGGGCTAGGGTTAGGGATAGGGATAGGTTTAGGGCTAGGATTAGGGTTAGGGTTAGGGTTAGAGCTAGGGCTAGGTCTAGGGCTTGGGCTAGGGCTAGGGTTATGCTTAGGGCATAGGGCTAGGTTTAGGGTTTGCGTTAGGGCTAGGGCTAGGGTTAGGGTTAGGGTTAGGGTTAGGGCTAGGGTTAGGGCTAGGGCCAGGCTAGGGCTAGGGCTAGGGCTAGCGTAAGGGTTAGGGCCAGGGCTAGGGCTAGGGCTAGGGCTAAGGTTAGGTTTAGGGATAGGTGTAGGGTTAGGTCTAGGGTTAGGGTTAGGGTTAAGTTTAGCGTTATGGCTAGGGCTTGGGCTAGGCCTATGGCTAGGGCTAGGGCTAGGGTTAGTGTTAGGGTTAGGGTTAGGGTTAGGGCCTAGGGCTAGGGTTAGTGTTAGTGTTAGGGTTAGGGTTAGGGCTAGGGCTAGTGTTAGGGTTAGGGCTAGGGCTAGGGCTAGCGCAAGGGCTAGGGTTAGTATTAGGGTTATGGATAGGGCTAGGGCTAGGGCTAGGGCTAGGGCTAGGTTTAGGGTTAGGGCTAGGGCTAGGGCTAGGGCTAGTGCTAGGTCTAGGGTTATGGTTAGGGCTAGGGTTAGGGCTAGGGCAAGGGTTAGGGTTAGGGTTAGGGTTAGGGCTAGGGCTAGTGTTAGGGTTAGGGCTAGGGCTAGGGCTAGCGCAAGGGCTAGGGTTAGTTTTAGGGTTATGGATAGGGCTAGGGCTAGGGCTAGGGCTAGGTTTAGGTTTAGGGCTAGGGCTAGGGCTAGGGCTAGTGCTAGGTCTAGGGTTATGGTTAGGGCTAGGGTTAGGGCTAGGGCAAGGGTTAGGGTTAGGGTTAGGGTTAGGGTTAGGGCTACGGTTATGGTTAGGGTTAGGGTTAGGGCTAGGGTTAGGGCTAGGGCTAGGGTTAGTGTTAGAGTTAGGGTTAGGGTTAGGGCTAGGGCTAGGGCTAGGGCTAGGGCTAGGGTTAGGGTTAGGGTTGGGATTAGGGTGAGGGCTAGGGCTAGGGCTAGGTCTTGGGCTAGGGCTAGGGCTAGGGCTAGGGCTCATGTTAGGGTTAGGGTTAGGGTTAGCTCTAGGGTTAGGCCTAGGGCTAGGGTTAGGGTTAGGGCTAGGGTTAGGGTTTGGGTTAGGGTTAGGGTTAGGGCTATTGCTAGGCCTAGGGCTAGGGCTCGGCTAGGGCTAGGGTTAGGGTTAGGGTTAGGGTTATTTCTAGGGCTAGGTTTAGGGTTAGGGATAGGGTTAGGGTTAGGGCTAGGGTTATATTTAGGGTTAGGGTTAGGGCTAGGGCTATGGCTAGGGCTAGGGCTAGGGTTAGGGCTCGGGTTAGGGTTAGGGTTAGGGTTAGGGTTAGGGTTAGGGCTAGGGCTAGGGTTAGGGTTAGAGTTAGGTTTAGGGTTAGGGCTAGGGCTAGGGCGAGGGCTAGGGCTAGGGCTAGGGTTAGGGTGAGGGTTAGGGTTAGTGTTAGGGTTATGGCTAGGGTTAGGGTTAGGGCTAAGGTTAGGGTTAGGGTTAGGGCTAGTGCTAGGCCTAGGGTTAGATTTAGGGTTAGGGTTAGGGCATAGGGCTAGGTTTAGGGTTTGCGTTAGTGTTAGGGTTAGGACTAGGGCTAGGGTTAGGACTAGGGTTATAGCTAGTGCTAGGGCTATGGCTAGGGCTAGGGCTAGGGTTAGGTTTAGGGTTAGGGCTAGGGCTAGGGCTAGGTTAAGGGTTACGACTAGGGCTAGGGCTAGGGCTATGGCTAGGGTTAGGTTTAGGTCTAGGTCTAGGGCTAGGTCTAGGCTTAGGGTTAGGGTTATGGTTGGGGTTAGGGCTAGGGCAGGGCTAGGCCTATGGCTAGGGCTAGGGCTAGGGTTACTGTTAGTGTTAGGGCTAGGGTTAGGGTTAGGGTTAGGTTTAGGTTTAGGGCTAGGGCTAGGGCTAGGGCTAGGGCTAGGGCTAGGGCTAGGGCTATGGCTCGGGTTAGGGTTAGGGTTAGGGTTAGGGCTAGTGTTAAGGCCAGGTATAGGGTTAGGTTTAGGGCTAGGATTAGGGTTAGGGTTAGGGTTAGGGCTAGGGCTAGGGCTAGGGCTAGGGCTAGGGCTAAGCTTAGGGTTAGGTCTAGGTCTAGGGCTAGGTCTATGGCTAGGGCTAAGGCTAGGGTTAGGGTTAGGGTTAGGGCTAGGGCTAGGGTTAGTGTTAGGGTTAGGGTTATGTTTAGGTTTAGGGCTAGTGTTAGGGTTAGTGCTAGGGCTAGGGCTAGGGCTAGGGCTAGGGTTAGGGTTTGGGTTATGGCTAGGGCTAGGGCTAGAGCTAGGGCTAGGGCTAGGATTAGGGTTAGGGTTAGGGCTAGGGCTAGGGCTAGGGCTAAGGTTAGGGTTAGGGCTAGGTCTAGGGCCAGTTCTAGGGTTAGGGTTAGGATTAGGTTTATTTTTAGGGCTAGGGCTAGGGCTAGGCCTATGGCTAGGGCTAGGGCTAGGGTTAGGGTTAGGGTTAGGTTTAGGGCTAGGGCTAGGGTTAGTGTTAGGGTTAAGGTTAGGGTAAGGGCTAGGGCTAGTGTTAGGGTTAGGGCTAGGGCTAGGGCTAGGGTTAGGGCTAGGGTTAGGGTTAGGGTTATGGCTAGGGCTAGTTCTAGGGCTAACGCTAGGGCTAGGGCTAGGTTTAGGGT
>CATKVR010000023.1:600000-781702 GCA_949820135.1 Sylvilagus floridanus | reverse complement strand
AGGCGAATCCTCTGCGTAAGGCGTGGGCTCCCAGTTTCTTGTCATGGTCAGGGCGCCAGATTCTGTCCCAGTTGCCCTCTTCTACCAGCTTTCTGCTGTGGCCTGGGAGTGCAGTGGAGGATAGCCCAAGTCCTTGGGCCCCTGCACTTGCATGGGAGACCAGAAGCATGTGGCTACTGGCTTCTGATCGGTGCAGTGGGCTGGCTGCAGTGGCCATTGGGGAGTGAACTAATGGAAGAGGAGGACCTTTCTCTCTGTCTCTCTCTGTCACACTGTCCACTCTCCTGTCCAAAAAAACAACAAAAAACTACTGGAAGTGGTACTACATATAAAATACCTTTTTTTTAAATAGCAATAAATAACAAGGTGTAAAAGATATAAAGATGCAATTCTACAACAGTAGATAGGCTAATGTTATTTCCTCTTTGTTTTCAATATCTACTGTGTTTGATCTTTCCAGTTTGATCATAATATGAGTTTCATATAAAATGTTCATGCAAAATGTGAAGTATTATGAGTTTAATTTGTATGTTTTTAAACTTTTTTAAAGATTTATTTTTATTATTGAAAGATTTGCAGGGAGGTAGAGACAGAGAGAGAGAGCTTCCATTTGCTGGTTCACTCTCCACATGGCCGCATGGTCAGTGCTGTGCTGATCCGATGCCAAGCTTTTTCTGGATCTCCCAAGTGGGTGCAGGGGCCCAGGGACTTGGGTCATCTTCTAACGCTTTCCCAGGCCATAGCAGAGAGCTTGGAAGAGGAGCAGCTGGATTAGAAACTGGCCCCATATGGGATGCTGGTGGCTTCAGGCCAGGGCTTTACCCCGCTGTACCACAGTGCCAGCCCTGGTTTTAATTTTTCAACATCTCTATGTATCTGTAGATCATGATCTGGTTAATATTGTTTAAAAAGGCAGGACATACTAAGAAAAAGTTAAAAGGAAATGCTGGGATCAAAAACATTAACAAAAGCTAGAGTGGGAATATCAGTAGACTGGAGAGAGCTAAGGAAAGAAATCATAAACTTGAGGGTCTGTATGTAAAATTTCCCATACTGGAACACAAAGAGAAAGAAAATAAAAATAGCCCTAGAGGAAAAACTGTGGGAGCTAGCAAATAGGTAACATATATACTGGAAATCACCAGAAGAAATAAGAAATGGCACAAAGAAAATATTTAAATATTCATGACTGAGGAAAAGAAAATTTAAAAATTGAAATAGGTCCTAAAATAGGGATCCAGGAATGTCATGTCTTTATATAAGATCAATTTTGTAAGCATATTTTCACTTGGCATAGAATTCTTGTATTTTATTTATTTGGCTTTTTATTTTTTAATTTTTTTAAAGATTAATTATTTGAAAGACAGCGTGACATAGAGTGTCAGAGATACCTTCCATCCATTGGACAACTTTCTGAAAGACTGCACAGCCAAGGATGGCCCAAACTGGAGTCTGGAACTCCATCCAGTTCTCCATGCTTGATGGAGGGGTTACAAGCACATGGAGCATCCTCCACTGGTTTCTCAGGCATATTATTAGAGAACTAGATCAAAGCACAATAGTCATTTTCCTATCGACGTGTGCCCTACAGTGCTGGTCCCTTATTTGGCATTATTTATTTATTTGACCGCGGCAGAGTGGACAGTAAGAGAGAAGAGACAGAGAGAAAAGGTCTTCCTTTGCCGTTGATTCACCCTCCAATGGCTGCCGCGCCGGCGCGCTGCACTGATCCAAAGGCAGGACCAGGTTTCTCCTGGTCTCCCATGGGGTGCAGGGCCCAAGCACTTGGGCCATCCTCCACTGCATTCCCGGGCCACAGCAGAGAGCTGGCCTGGAGAGGGGCAACCGGGACAGAATCTGAGCCCTGACAAGAACCCGATGCGCTGGCGCCACAAGGTGGAGGGTTAGTCTATTGAGCCGTGGCGCCGGCAAGGCATTATTGATTTTTATTGATAATTGGCCTCAAATTTTTTTGAGAAGTTTCTTTGTTAAATTTGTTACATGTTCCTTTGAGTATGCTAAGTCATTTTTTTTTTGTGTTTGTTTCTCTTGGTGTTTGAATTTAGCTTTGGACACTTTTATTTGATGAGTGAATGTGGTTCTTTTTGTTTATTCTAATCAGTTACTGAACTCAGTATGCAGCCTGAAAGGTTTTCATGAATTTTGAACTATTCTCTTTATTTCTTCAAATAAATTATTTGGAAGGAGTCTCTTATCCCTCTCGGTATCTCTTTCTAGGGAATGTTAACTAGCTTTGATTAGCTACTGAGCCCCATTAAATTTTTTTTAATTTTTGACAGGCAGAGTGGACAGTGAGAGAGAAAGACAGAGAGAAAGGTTTTCCTTTTGCCGTTGGTTCACCCTACAATGCCCCGCGGCTGGCGCGCTGTGGCCGGCACACCGTGCTGATCTGATGGCAGGAGCTTGGTGCTTCTCCTGGTCTCCCATGGGTGCAGGACCCAAGCACTTGGGCCATCCTCCACTGCACTCCCAGCCACAGCAAGCTGGCCTGAAGAGGGGCAACTGGGACAGATCCGGCGCCCCCAACCGGGACTAGAACCTGTTGGCGGTGCCGCAGAGGAGGATTAGCTATTAAGCCACGGCACCGGCCAAGCCCCATTAAATATTACATATTGTGAGTTGTACTGTTTATTCTTTAAAATTTTATTTAAGTTATGCAAATTTCATGTATTTCATATATACAAATTTAGGAACATTGTGAAACTTTCTACCTATCCTCCCTCCCACCCTCACTTCACACTTCTTCCTCCTCACTCTTTAATTCCTACTCTTTATATTTGCAGAGATCTACTTTCAGTTCACTTAATGGTAGTAGAGTAATCCCACACCTAATAAAAGAGTTCTACAATAGAATGAAAGAAAAAAAAAAAGCTATTCTTCAATAAAAGACAAAGCTTTAACAATCATCCAGTCAAAAATGTTCATTTTACTCCAATACATTAGGTTTAGGTTTTCTGTTAGTTACCTCTTATCATGAAAACATAATATCTGTCTTTTGGGACTGACTTAGTTATTAAGTATAATGGTTTCCAATTGCATCCATATAGTTTGAAAAGAAGGATTTCTTTTCTTTCTTTTTTTTTTTTTATTCCTTACTAAATGAGTATACTCCATATTGCATTTATATGTAATTTCCCCATGAAGTCAACAGTTGATGAACTTTTGAATTGATTCCATGTCTTAGCTTTTGTGGATTGTGCTGCAGTGAGCATGGGGGCACAGAACTCTTTCATATGCTGATTTCTTTTGATTTTGGTAAATTCCTTTAAGTTCGATGGCATGATCATATGTCACATCTATATTCAGATTTCTGAGATATTTTTCATACAGTTCCACAGTGCTATACCAGTTTACATTCCCCACCAAAGGTAGATTAGGTACCTTTTCCTCTAATCTTCTCCAGCACCTGTTGTTTGCAATTTCCGTATGAGAGCTATTCTAACTGGGTATTTGAAACTTCACAGTGTTCTTGATTTGCATTTCTCTGATGGCTAGTGACCCTGAGCATTTTTAAAGTGTCTGTTGGTCATTGAATTTTCTCTTTTGAAAAAAACTTGTCAAGTCCTTTGTCCATTTAATAACTGGGTGTTTGTATTGTTGTTGTTGAATTCTTGACCTCTTTGTAGATTCGTATATTAACTATTTGTAGTATAATTTGCAAATTTTTTTCTGTCTATTGCCTCATCACTTTGGCGAATATTGTTTTGCAGTGCTGAAGCTCTCAGCCTTATGGATTCCCTTTGTCAATTTGGCTTTGATTGCCTGAACTTCTGGGGTGTCTCCAATAACTAGCTTTAATGTCTTTGATCCATTTTGAGTGTATTTTTTGTGCAAGGTATAAGGTTGGGTTCTAGTTTTCACACTTCTGCATGTGGAGATCCATCATCCAGCATCATTTGTTGAATCAATCCCTGCCCCTTCTCCAGGAATTAATTTTAGCTCCTTTTTTGAAGATAAATTGGTGGCACATGTATGGATTGATTGCCTGTTTCTAGTCTGTTTCTGTTGGTTACCTGTCTGTTTTTTGCCAGTGCCAAGAGGTTTTGTTATTTTTCCCCTTAGCATATCTAGAAATGTGGTATTGTGATCTCTGGCTTTGTTTTTTGTTGTGTAGGATTTGTCTAGCCATCTGGGGTCTCTTGTGTTTCCACATGAATTTTAGCATCATATTTTTTTTATAGTCTGAAAGATTATCATTGGTATTTTGATTTGAGTTGCAATTGAATTTGTAAATTGTTTTCAGTAGAGTAGAAACTGGGAAAAATAGTTCTTCCAACTCATGAAATTTGAAAATTTTTTTTTTTTTTTTGTGTGTCTTATTCTGTTTTTTCTCTTTAAAGTTTTGTAATTTTCATAATATAGATTTTTGACAGGTTTGTTAAATTATTCCAAATATTTTTTAATTCTTTTTGGTGCTATTGTGTGAATGGATGATCTTAAACGTTCTTTTCTTAGCAGTGACATTTTTCTTTGTGTAAAGACTATTGATTTCTGTGTTGTTTTGCATCCTGCTACTTTTTCAACTATTTTTGAGTCACTGTTAGAATCATGTCATCTGTAAATAGATAGTTTGACTCCTTCTTTCTGACTTGTATCACTCCTGTTTTTTCACCTATTGGCTTTGGCTGGAAACTTCCAGATATGTTAAATAACAATGGTGAGAATGGACATCCTTGCCTGGTTCTGATCTTAGGATGAGTGCTTCGGTTTTTTCCCCATTCAGTGCTGCCCAAGGTTGTCATAAATGTTGGTTATCGCCTAAAACCTCCATTACAAATGGTGCCTGGTGGATGTTCCAGGGGTGTGTCTGCGGCTGCCAGTTAAGCTACGTAAGATCAGATCACTGGCAGGGATAGATCCGCTTTAGTTCCAGACTTTGTGGACAGTGCATGATCCCTATACTTTGCTTAAGATGCCTCTGTGTGTGGTCCACCCATGGCTGCATGATCTTTTCGCTGATTGGTTCCTCTACTTGGCATGTCTTTTGTAAGCCCTGTAAGCCTGCACACTTCCTCATTAAAGCAGTTCCTGCTTCGACAGAACTCACCGGTGCTTGCTGAGTTGTGCTTGACCCGTCAGCCTTACCTCTCCTTTCGCCTTGTCGAGGAGTGCTTGTACTGTCCCCTGCTGATTGGGGCCAGCCTCAGGCTTAAGACCCCTTAATTGTGTTGAGTAATGTTCCTGCTATATCCAATTTGCTTAAAGTTTTCATCATAAAAGATGGTATTATATCAAATGTTTTTCTTTACTTTACTGAGATAACCATACAACAATATCTTTGTTGATGTGATGTATCACATGATACATTCAAGGTGAGTATTGATGAGTAAATATAAAGACTTGTCCCTCTCATTTCCCATAAATATTTCCTATTATTCTTTGGATTCTTTTGTGCTTTTACAGGGGGAGTTGTGCCTTTGCTTTTCATAATGATAGTTATCTTTCTGAGTTTCTGTGTGTAGCACATCTGGCTCTTTCCTAACAGATTTTTGGTGCTCTTGTGGAGGTTGAGTGAGATAAATGTGCCCCTTTTACTTCCTCTGGTTGCAGTTAACACTAGCAACCACTAGCAACCTGTAGGTCCAGGCCACACTCAGGACATGTTTTCCTTCTGATGTCTCACCACATTTTGCAGTCTGGTCTCCCGTTGTCTCCAAGCTGCCTCCTGCTGTGTCTTGCTGCTGCAGTCATGTCTTATGTCTATTTTCATACTGTTTGTTTTCACTTCCCACAGATCCACACATTCCTTTTCCTTTGTAGATTTCATTGTGCAGGGTTTTTTTTTTTTCTCTTACTGTTTATTCATAGCCTACTGCAGTATGTCATCCTAATCTACCATCTTGAAATTTAGATTATCAAAATTTTTTAGTGGCTTTAAGTGATTCGCTTGATTCCATTTTGAAAACTTCCATGATAGTCACATTCTTTTTTTTAATTCTTAATTTTTAAATAATGTCCTGGTTTTAATTTCTTTAAAGATAGTCCAGTGTTCAGGTAATTATTAGGACAACTTATGTTCCTAACCCATAAATTTCTATCGTCTGACTATGAGCTTAATAAGATAAACACTTTAAAAGTTGTAGTCAGTTTCTTAAGTGTCCTCTTTGCTTTCACTGCACCATAGAAGTCCTCTGTAAGAAGTTTTTTTTTTAAGATTATTTATTTATTTGAAAGTCAGAGTTACACAGAGTTACAAGAGGCAGAGAGAGAGAGAGAGGTCTTACATCGGTGGTTCGCTCCTCATTGGCTGCAACAACTGGCTATGCAGATCGTGAGCCAGGAACCAGGAGCTTCTTTGGGGTCTCTTACTCAGATGCAGGAGACTTAGGACTTGGGCCATCTTCTACTGCTTTCCCAGGCCAAAGCAGAGAACTGGATTGGAAGTGGAGCAGCAGGACTCGAACAGGCACATATATGGATGCTGGCACTGCAAGCGGCGACTTAACCTGCTACGCCACAGCGCCGGTTCCCTCTGTAAGAAATGATAATTCAAAATCTTTTTAGGCAGTGTAGAAATAATGAAAATTTTTATTTCCATGTGTTCTTAATATTTAAATGAATAAATTATTGCATATGAATTTACCGTAAGTAACTTTTGGTATACCTGCTGTCATAGGTATACCCGCTTTTGAATGACACATAACAATTTTTTCTAACTACAACTGTTTCATTCTTTGAAATTACATAGTCATTTGAAACCAAGTTTTCATCTTACATTACAAATTTGTCATTTTTGATGGTTCTAATTTTTAAAGTAGATCTATTTATATATAAATAGAAATTTATCTATTTATATATAAAAAGAAATACCTCTATATAGGTATTTGATTGGAACATTATATTTGTAGAATCTAATTTCAGAGACCTGCCATCAGATTTAATTAGAGAATTAGCAATGACTTTTTGTGAATTCAAATATTATAAAAATATAGTATATTAGTGACCTATTTTATTTTACATTAAAACAAATTCAACTTGCAATAGTCAATTTAGAATGACTAATTCTAAAATGTTATGTAGTGTTCTAGTTTTCTCACAAATACAGTATTGAAAGTTAAATATATGTTCAATATACTAAATTTTTTCGTTAAAAAAGTTTTTGTGTTAGTAAGTAACTTAAACATTGGTTTTGTATTCCCTTATTATTTTGATCATAATGTTAAGAAATAGTTTATTACTTACTTTGTCAGTAAAATAAAATGTGATTCCTCTTATTAGAGCAGTTTTTACACAAAGAACAAACTTCAGTAAAAATTAGTTATTCACATTTTTTTCATTCTAGAAATAATTTTATTTTTGGTTCCCAAAATTGTAATTACAGTAAATTGTTCGCTTAATTCTTCAGCATGTTTTTCTAAAATATATGGTTGGGAAACAAATACTCTTTCTAAGTCATATTTGAGACGTGCACTTTGAATATCGTTGCTATTGTAGGGAATTGAAGGGTAGAAATTCAAATAAGCTAGTTCTAAAAATATGTTTATTGATTTAATATTGTTATCCTTGACTGAAGGCAGTTGGTAGACCTACATTAACATTTCCTGGTAATTTTAAATGTTTTAATAACTATGTGTATTTTATTACATGTTATAGAACAGTTAACTTTATTTTTGCTGCTATTGTTAATAGTTTATAATGATAGATGTATGTTTTGCGAACCAAAATTTTGGAAGTAAATCTGTCTTAAAATGAAATGTATGTTAGGATTGAGCAGTTTAAATTGCATATAAAAGTTTTTAGCTGATTGAAATGGATCAAATTAAGCAGCAAAGTCAAGCTGTTAACAATTAAAGTTTCTGATTTTGGAATTTTTTTTGATAAATTTAGGACTTGGGTTCATTATTATCTGTGTTACATATTTTTGGTGGCTTTTATTTAACATTTTAATACTCAGTTTTTTTGTGTATTTTTGGATTTGCATATATTAAACTTAAATCAGTTTTATTTCTTCCTTTCCTCTTTTTAGGGGCTTCTTAAGATCAGAGTTCAATTTGCAAGACTTAATGATGATCAACCTCTTTTTACCCCTCAGTGTGCCCAATATACATGCAGCTAGCACTGGTATTCAGAATCAGATGGACATCGCATCTGCCTAAAATTCAGTTCCACAGGGAATGCTGTCAATCATCTTTCCTCTCATATTTCTACCTCAAGTGGACAGCATGGCATTACCCTTACCAAAGAGAGCAAGCCATCAACAAATAGATCTTTGGGGACTGAAGTAAGCAGGCATGCTGACACTTCATTTGGCTGTGCTGGAATCAAGAGGTTTTCTAATCATATCCATCAGGTGGCATGTTGCTGTTTCCAATCCAAACCATGGAGATTTTATGTCACCTGATTTATTAATTCCAGACAATCCTCAGCCCTCTGCCTTGTTGGTTAGAAAAGCCAATGATCATTTGGAAAGTGGAACTTGTGACAACGTCAGTAATTCTCACCCTGCTATTCATACAAAGATGATGATTCTGTTGCCTCTTCACCTTCTTCAGCCATTTCAACATCTTCACCTTCTCCAAAATCCACAGAACAGACAAGCACACAAAGTGTTACTAGCCTTAAGAGCCCTTGCAGTGGACTGCACACAATTAATTTGAAAGGATGAAAAACTTTCAAAGCTCTAAAATAGTTGATCTGACTCAAGATAGTCATAAACCCAGTTTTCAGAATATACCATCGATGTCTGTGTCCATATCTCCAGTTCAGCAGACATTTTGAGGACATGCAGGTTAGTGTGGGAAAGTTAATCATAAGGTGAAATGGTTGATTGCTGAACATATTAGAAAACTGAGATAAGTTTTTTTTTTTAACAGTTTCATAAGATGTGATCACGCTGTTAAGTATGATCACATCAGTTTCTCAGATGTTTAAACCCCTTTCTGTAAACTGCTTATTGGAGAGATTATGTCTTTATTTAATGTTACTGAACTTTATTTTATGTGGTTCACTATATTCTGGGGTCCAATACGTTTAGTAGAAAAAAGCAAAGCCAGAAAACTCCTATTTTTGTTTTCTTTTGGTTAGAGCTACTAATGCTTAAAACAAGAATAGTCTCCCACAGATAAAAAAGGCTAGTTTTGATTATATTTCAAAAGACATTTTGTCTGATTTTAGAAATGTGCAAGAGAGACAGAGGAAATCAGAAGAATTATAGTTGTGATAGACTGCTAGCCATTCTGATAAAAAAAAAAGTTATATTGTGATCATTAAACTAAGAATGAGGTCTCATGAACTTAAAAGTTGGCATCAGTCGACTCTCACAAAAAGAAGCAAAGACCGAGAACCTTTTTCTTTTTGTAAAACAAAATTGTAATTAGATATAATTCACATACCATGCAATATAATTGTTTATTATGTCTAATTCAATGGTATTGGTTTTTTACCTGAGTTAGTATGTTTACCATAGTTGATTTTTTTTCTTTAAATTGAGAAGAGAGCCAGATGGAACTTCAGTGTCATTGCCTAAATGTATTTAAGAGCTAGGACTGGGCTAGGTCAGACCTTTAATCAAGGTCTCCACATTAATGACTTTATTTGAGCTGTTACCACTGATGCCCCAAGTGTACATTGGTGGGAAGCTTGAATCAGGAGGCAGAAATAAAAATCAAATCAAGACATTCATTCAAGACATGGGTATCTTTTTTTTTTTTTTTTAAGATTTAATTATTTATTTAAAGTCAGAATTACACTGACAGAGAAGAGGGTAGAGAGAGGAAGAGAGAGGTTTCATCTACTGGTTCACTCCACAGATGGCCACAATGCCAAAGCTGCTTCCAGGTCTCCCACGTGGTGCAGAGGCCCAAGGACTTGGCCATCTTCTGCTTTCAGGCCATAGTAGCGAGCTGGATCAGATGTGGAGCAGCTGGGACTTGAACTGGAGCCCTATGAGATGCTGGCTCTCAAGTGACGGCTTAACGTGCTATGCCTCGGTGTTGGCCCCTGACCCATCAGTTTTTAGTGTTTCTCTCACTTCAGAAATAAACCCTACATACTGATTAAACTCAAGAAAATAAACTCTTCAATTGAATAAGTTCCTTTAATTTGTCATACCCATGAATATTTTCTATATAAAAACTAAAACTTATTGAGTTGAAATCACAAAAAACCATTCTATAATGTTTTTTATTTTCATATAAATAAAATGGAGCTATAATATTGGTTTTGTTTAAATTTTTAAAGACCTTTATAATCTTTACTTAATTAGGATATTATGTAAAAAGAAAATAAATGTCCTATAATTAGACAATCTCAAAATCATTCTTTTTTTAACTTTTATTTAGTAAATATAAATTTCCAAAGTACAGTTTATGGATTACAATGCCTTCCCCCCATAACTTCCCTCCTACCTGCAACCCTCCCATATCCCGCTCCCTCTCCCTTCATTTACATCAAGATTCATTTCAATTCTCTTTATACAGAGATCAATTTAGTATATATTAAGTAAAGATCAACAGTTTGCACCCCACAGAACATAAAGTGTAAAATACTGTTTGAGTACCAGTTATAGCATTACTTCACATTGAAACAACACATTAAGGACAGAGAGCCTACATGAGGGTAAGTGCACAGTGACCCTGTTGTTGACTTAACAAATTGACACTCTTGTTTAAGGTGTCAGTAATCACTCCAGGCTCTTGTCATGAGTTGCCAAGTCTATGGAAGCCTTTTTAGTCGTCGACTTCAATCTATTTAGACAAGGCCATAGTCAAAGTGGGAGTTCTCTCCTCCCTTCAGAGATAGGTACCTCCTTCTTTGATGGCCCGTCTCTTTCTACTGGGATCTCACTCGCAGGAAATCTTTCATTTAGGTCCTTTTTTTCCCCCCAGAGTGTTTTGGCTTTCCGTGCCTAAAATACTATCGTGGGCTCTTCAGCCAGATATGAATGCCTTAGGGCTGCTCAAAATCATTCTTGATCTATCCTTATTGTTTATTTAAGGGGTTTTGACTTTCAACTTAGAGGAAGTTTTTGGAATTTCATCCCTATTTCTTCTTTGTTGTTGTTCAAATATTGTTTGATTTTAGGCAGTTACTTTATTTTTACTAGTGTTGTGAACTAGTCATCTATTTGTATTTACTGAACCTCAAACATCAAATTAAGTTTCTTTAATAGTTTGCTTTTGGTTTGTGAACTAGAAACCACACCTTCACCCACCCCTGTGTGACCTCATATCTCTATCTGGCCACACCTGTGCACTCACTTGCCAATCAGATTAATTAACCATTTCCCTCCTGGAAGTGGATTAAAGGCATGAACAGGGTGGGCCCAGCCTTTTTTAGGCCTTTTGTCAGTGGAAGGCCCCTGAGCCCTCTGCCTCCAGGTTGTTTGCCTTTGGCCACCCGCTCTATGATTCCTGACCTACATGCTCCTTCATGAGGCTGCTCCTGGTATGAACCAGATTTCTCACTCTCCTTTACATAGAGCCCTCACTCTTATGCATTTCTCTCGCTGAATAAAAAGCTTAAAACTTAAAAAAAAATAGTTTCTGCTTTTAGCTACTTGTGGTAGTAATAGGATAATATTGATAGAAATTAAATGCCTTTGGAATAATCTTTTACCTAGAGGTTAAGGTATGTACATTCCACAGGAGAGTTCTGGATTCAGTTTCTACAACTGGGTCCTGATTCAGTTGTTTCATTGCAGATCCTGGAAGTTAAGGGCAGTAACTTATAATGTCGTCAGGAGACTTATGTGTTTCTTCAAGCCTGCTTCAGTCTCAGTCTGCTCTTGGCATTTGAGGCATAATGAACCAGGGCGTTCTGTATGTCTCAAATAAAAAATATTATTATTTATGATTTTATATAAAATTATAACCAAATGAAATTAGTTTATTTTGTATTTTAGTAGTTTAAATATTTTAATATTTCATTTTATTTTAAAGAATTTTATATTTATTTGAAATGCAGTGTTAGAGAGAGAGAGAGAGAGAGAGATCTTCTATCCACCGGTTCACTCCCCAACAGACCACAAAAACCATAGCTGGACTGATCTGAAGCCAGGAGCTTTCTTCTGGGTCTCCCCTGTGGGTACAGAGGCCCAAGGACTTGGTTCATCGTCTGCTGCTTTCCCAGGCACATTAGCAGGGAGCTGGATTAGAAGTGGAGCAGCTGGGACATGAACCGCACCCATAGAAATGCTGGCACTACAGATGGCGGCTTTACCTGATACACCACAGTGCAGCCCTGCAATCCATTTTGAGATCATTTAAAGTAAAGATAAACCTTTACTTAAGAGTAAAACTTTTTTGAAAGAATTATTTTGAAAGAATTAGAGAGAGTGAGAGATACAGAGAGAGAGAGAAGAGAGAGAGAGATCTTAATCAATGGTTCACTACTCAGTGGCATAACTGTTGTGACTGGGCCAAACTGAAGCCAGGAGCCAGAAGCTTCTTCCAGTCTCATACTGTGGGGTCCTGGGACTTGGGCTACCTTCTACTGCATTCTTAGGACACATTAGCAGGGATCGAAAAGTGGAGCAGCAGGACTGGAACTGACATCTGTTTGGGATGCCAGCAACCATCTGGTGGCGTAATCCACACTGTGCCATGATGCAAGCCCCTAAAATATATTAAGACTTTACTTTTGTCTACCAGAATAAAAAAATTTATTTCTAGATTGCAAATAGCTGATTTTTAATAATACCATAGGTACTGTGTTATCAGTTAATTGAAGTATGTTCAAGAAGAGGCAGGATCTGAAATACATGAAGTAGACAAAAGCAGTTGGAACCTAAGCACCCTTTGAGCACCTCCCCACTATTTTTCCAGGCCGTTAGGTTGCTAATTGGAATGAGCAGCCAGACTGAACCAATGTCTATATGGGATGCTGTCATTGCAAAGTAGTTTTCCCAAACTACATTCCAAAATCAGTCCTTGTAGAATTGGATTTAAATATTGTTTTCCCATACTTTTTTTTCTCTATTTTCTGAATTTTTAAGTGAAGTTTCATTATTTCTTTTGAATAATTTTGGATACATACAAATTATAATGTGGTTCTGATATCCATGGACCTATTCCTTTATATTAGAGTTGGCTTCTGTGTAATTTTTTTTTTTTGGAAGAGTTACACACACCACAGAGAGAGAGAGAGAGAGAGAGAGAGAGAGAGAGAGAGAGAGGGAGAGAGGGAGAGAGAGAGAGAGGAGAGAGAGAGAGAGGGAGGAGAGACATCTTCAGTAGATTGTTCTGTCCCCAGATGGCCACGAGAGAGAGAGAGAGAGAGAGAGAGAGAGAGAGAGAGAGGGAGAGAGCGAGAGAGGGAGAGAGAGAGGGAGGAGAGACATCTTCAGTAGATTGTTCTGTCCCCAGATGGCCACGAGAGAGAGAGAGAGAGAGAGAGAGAGAGAGAGAGAGAGAGAAATGAGAGAGAGAGAGAGAGAGAGAGGGAGGAGAGACATCTTCAGTAGATTGTTCTGTCCCCAGATGGCTGAGAGAGAGAGAGAGAGAGAGAGAGAGGGAGAGAGAGAGAGAGGGAGGAGAGACATCTTCAGTAGATTGTTCTGTCCCCAGATGGCCACAAGAGCTAGGGATGGACCAGGTTGAAAGCAGGAGTCAAGAGCTTCTTCCAGGTCTCCCCATGTGGGTAACAGGGCCCTAAGCACTTGGACCATTTTCCTCTGCTTCTTCCAGGCCATTAGCAGAAGCTAGATCAGGAGTGGAGCAGCCAGGATAGGAAATAGCACCCATACTGGATTGCAGGCATTGCAGGTGTTGGCTTTATATACTACATTACAGTGTGGTCCCCCAGAAACTGTATTTTAAGAGAGAAAAACTAACTGTTCTTACCTTGTGAAAACATACACATTCTCTCTCTCTCCCCTTTTTAGATAAATTACTATAACTTTTAGAAATTTTCTCTAAATTTTTTTTTGAAAAAAATGTTTTTGAAAAATTTTTTATTTTGAAAAATTTACAGAGGGATGGAGAGACAGCCATAGAGAGAGTTTTTCAGTGTACTTGTTCACTCCTTACATGTCTGTAACAGAAGAGGCTGAGACAGCCTGAACCCAGAAGCTTCATCTGGGATTTTTTGAAAGTGTAGCCAAGGCTTCACACCTTAGGCCACCCTTCATGGCTTTTCCTAAGACATTAGCAGGGAGTTGGATTGGAAGTGCAGCAGCCACAATATGAACTGGCACTGATGGGTTGTTAATATTTTAGGCAGTGGATTTGTCTGGTAAACTATAACACTAGCCCCTAAAGATTTATTTACTTACTTGAAAGGCAAAATGACACTGGCTCTCAAAGACTGATTCATTTGAAAGGCATAATTGACACATGGAGACAGAGGTCTTCCATCTTTGTTTCACTTCACAAATAGCCATAATGGCTTGGAGCTCCAAAGACAGGAAGACGGAAACTTGAGCTGGGACTCCTGCATTGATGTCAGGGACCTAAGTACTTGGAATAGCTTCTACTGCTTTACTAGGCATACGTATAGAAATCTGGATTGGAAATGGAGCACATAGGACATAAACTGGCACCAATGTGGTATGCTGGTATTGCAGGAGACTGCTTAACTCACTGTGCAGTAGTGTTGGCCCCACATTTTTATAATTTCTGACTTAACCTTGATGCATAGAGTCCTATTTAGAAAGTTTCAGGTATCAGTTGATTGCACACTTTTCTGAGAATCTTTCCTAGTTATTTGTTTCAATTTGGCTATTAGTGCCTTTATCTTAATTGTGGTTACAGCATTGTGCGTCTTTTAAAATTTAAAAATATAATTTCAATATTCAAGTGATTAAGAATTGACTGCTTTGTTACTGTGTTAACATTCTCTTCAACTTTTCTAGTATAGTTGTCTACACTTAACATGCTTTACTCTCTGTGCATCTTAAAATTTCCTATATTTCTGTTATGTAGCTTTAGAAAAGTACAAAAGCAGAATTTTATCATATTCTGTTTCCTTGTCTTCATTTGGATTTGATTTCTTTAAACAAGCTTAACTCTTGCTGTCATATTAATTAGCATAAGATTTTTCTAGTACAATTAAATGCTTATATCTTAATATATTAATAATTACAGTTCTGTGTCAAAATGAGTTAAGTGATTTTGTTGCATCACTGTGGAATGTGCTTACACAAATTAAGGTGGTTATAACTTTCATACAAATATAATGTTTCAGGTCATTATAATAGATGTAGGTCATTTTTGGACAAAGCATGACTTTGTTATATGACAGTGTGTATTACATCTTATATCCCTCAAAAATAACTTTTATATAATCACACTTCATCATTTATTGATTAAAATATAATATGTGGCAAATGTGTAAGTTAAGCACTGAAGCCACTTACTATGTTGAGATTATGATATACTCTTTTACTGTACTGGCCTAGCAAGTGTATTCAAGTCCTCCTCTTAGCCAGGGATTTTCTACTTAGAAGAAAAGTTCTGTAGAGTTTGTAAGTTAGGATCAATTCTATAATTAAAATTAAAAGCTTAAAAATATATCTAAGTCTTGGGGCCAGCACCATGGCACAGTAGATGAATGCTCCACCTGTAGTGTAGGCATACCATATGGGCACGGGTTCTAGTGCCAGCTGCCTCTCTTGCAATACAGCTCTCTGTAGTGGCCTGGGAAAGCAGTAGAAGACGGCTTAAGTGCTTGGGCCTCTGCACCTACATGGGAGATGAAGAAGAAGCACCTCTCTGCTGGCTTAAGATCAGTATAGCTCCAGCATTGTGGCTGTGTGAGAGTGAACCAGTGGAAGGAAACCTTTCTCTTGGTCTCTTCCTCTTACTGTCTGTAATTCTACCTCTCAAATAAATAAATAAAATCTTTAACTGTATATTGATATATACTATATAAAACATACAAAATATATAATATATAATATATAATATATAATTATTTATATACAACTATATATAATACACACATATAATACATACATATATTCTATATAACTATATATTTATATATATTATAATATATATACAGTTATATATATATATAACTGTAACTCTGGGTCATCATGCTTTGTTGGAAGATTTGGAAACCTAGATGTTAGCACATAATTTAATTGCAATGAGTAGTTAATAAAATTTTAGTGTAATCAATAGTTACACTTTTTTAATGTAAAAATAGGATCTTAGTAATTTGAAAGTTAATTTATATATTAAAATTTTATCATAACAAATAGTTCATACAATTTAGTGAGTATGTAATATGATATCCTAAATGTATATATATATATACATATATATTATATTTGAGACTATAACAAATAGTTCTAGGTGTTTTGCTGTAGAGAAAAAGCAAAACTAAACAAATTTTGTTGCATCTTTGTATTATTTATGTAATTTGAGATAAAAAATTTGCTTTCTGAAGTTAATTCAGTTAAGCCAATGAAAATTTCTCCATGGTAGTTTCAGATTTCTTTTGTATTTGTAAAATATTAGAAGCAGTTTTTGATATTTTATTTAGTTTTTCATTAATAATTTTTTTAAAATTTATTTTATTTTTTATTTTTTTAAAAATTTATTTATTTGAAAGTCAGAGTTACACAGAGAGAGAAGAAGCAGAGAGAGAGAGGTCTTCCATCTTATGGTTCACTCCCCAATTGGCCACAACGGCTAGAGCTGTGCCATTCCGAAGCTAGGAGCTAGGAACCTCCTCTGGGTCTCCCATGTGGATGCAGGAGCCCAAGGACTTGGGCCATCTTCTACTCCTCTCCCAGGCCACAGCAGAGAGCTGGATCGGATGTGAAACAGCCAAGTCTCAAACCAGCACCTATATAAGATGCTGACTCTTAAGGTCAGGGCGTTAACCCGCTGCACCACAGTGGCAGCCCCAGTTTTTGATATTTTAAACATTAATAATTATGTAGGAGAAGTTGGATGGTTTAAGAAACTATTAGTTTTCTTTCTTTCTTTCTTTTTTTTTTTCTTTTGACAGGCAGAGTGGACAGTGAGAGAGAGAGACAGAGAGAAAGGTCTTCCTTTTCCCATTTGCTCACACTCCAATGGCCACTACGGCTGGCGCGCTGCCACTGGCACACTGTGCTGATCCGAAGGCAGGAGCCAGGTACTTATCCTGGTCTCCCATGGGGTACAGGGCCCAAAATCTTGACAGGCAGAGTGGATAGTGAGAGAGAGAGAGACAGAGAGAAAGGTCCTTCTTTGCCGTTGGTTCACCCTACAGTGGCCGCTGCGGCAGGAGCCAGGTGCTTCTCCTGGTCTCCCATGGGGTGCAGGGCCCAAGCACTTGGGCCATCCTCCACTGCACTCCCGGGCCACAGCAGAGAGCTGGCCTGGAAGAGGGGCAACCAGGACAGAATTGGAGCCCCGACTGGGACTAGAACTCGGTGTGCCGGTGCCGCAGGCGGAGGATTAGCCTAGTGAGCTGCCGGCTAGTTTTCTAAATGTACTAAAATGCTAAGGACTTAGTGATATTCTTATGATTTTTTAAAAAGACTTATTTGTTTATTGCAAGTCAGAGTTCCACAGAGAGAAAAATAGAGGCAGAGAGAAAGAGGTCTTCCATCCACTGGATCACTCCCCAGTTGCTTGCAATGGCCTGAGCTGTACCAATCTGAAGCCAGGAACCAAGAGCTCCCTCCAGGTCATCCCATACAGGTGCAGGGGCCCAAAGACTTGGGCCATCTTCCACTGCTTCCCCAGGCCATAGCAGAGAGCAGGATCAGAAGTGGAGCAGCCAGGAATCGAACTGTCGTCCATATGGAATGCCGTCACTGCAGGTGGCAACTTTACCTGCTAAGCCACAGCACCAGCCCCTATTCTTATGATTTTTAACAGCTTTTAAAAAACATTTATTTTATTTATGTGAAAGGCAAGAGAGAGCATGGCAGATCTCTCTTTATCTAGTTCACACTCTGAATGGTCACAACATCCAAAGCTAGTAGACTGGAAGTTCTTCCGCATCTACCACATGGATGGCAGGAACTCAAATACCTGAGCCATTTGATGATTCCCAGGGTACACATTTGCAGGAAACTAGAATCAGAAACAGAGGAACCAGGACTTGAACAGAAACTTTGGCATGTTCTTCCTAGGCAGCACTTAAGTGTTGTTTGTAATATCTACTATTTGTTTTCTATTATAAGAATTTTAATTTTAGAGGCCGGCACTGTGGCGCAGCGGGTTAAAGCCCTGGACTGAGGTGCCGGCATCCCACATGGGCGCTGATTCTAATCCCAGCTGCTCCTCTTCTGATCCAGCTCTCTGCTATGGTCTGGGAATGCAGTGGAGGATGGCCCGAGTCCTTGGGCCCCTGCACCCACATGGGAGACCCGGAAGAAGAACCTGGCTCTTGGCTTCGGATTGGCAGAGTTCCGTCCGTTGCGGCCAATTAGGGAGTGAACCATCCGATGGAAGACCTTTCTCTCTCTCTGCCTCTCTGTGTAACTGACTTTCAAATAAATAAATAAATAAAAGGGTTTTAATTTTAGAGTAATTTTACCACACATTTTAGCAATTTGCAACTTATTAAATAACATAAAGGAAAAAGTTTAATACTTATGCACAATGTGAGAAAGCTTTATAACTATACATATTTGGATTCTTGCTGAATATTAGATAATTGCATTGAAGTTAAAATTTGAGAAAATAAAACTAATGAGCTCTAGATTTACAAGCTATCACATAACGTTTCTTAAAATAATTATTAAGGTGTAATGAAGGAAGAGACATACAGTAATACTGTGTACCCAACCCTTTTTTGGGGAGGGGCAAGGATGGCAAGTATTTTAAATTTAATGGCGAATATTTAAAAGTAGAATGTGTTGCAAAGAGAAGTGGCATACATATGTATTCCAGAAGTCAAAAATTAATTGGAATGTTGGATATATATTTGTATTTGTATACTTTTTCTAAAAGTGATAAAAAATCTAAATTTAACTGTTTACTGAAATGAATAGCAATTCTCAATTGTTTTTCATGTACCTGAATATCTTAAAATGATTGTAATTTTATAAATATTGTATATTATAGAGAATTTTTCCTGTTTTGAACATAAATTTACAAATGACATTTTTTCTGCTTTTTTAAAGAAATCTAGGTAAAAATGGCTTATCTAGTAATCACATTTTATTTGATAAATGTCAACCTCCAAGACCGCCAACTTCGCCATATCCTCCCTTGCCTAAGGAGAAGTTGAATCCACCAACGCCTAGTATTTATGTGAGTCTCAACTAACTCGAAATTCAATCATAGTATGAACTAAATGAGCCTGTCATGATTTATCACAAATATAGGCAGATCAGTGCAGATGATCTTCATAAAGAACATTAAATTTTTTTTCCACAGGCAGCTATTTCAAAAAACATGTTTTTATTCCAAACTTACAAATGAGTACTATTATATGTGGAATTCCACCTGGTATATTTTTGTTTGTTTAGTTTTTGTTTTTACTGGAACATTTTAGTACTTATTTACATGTTGTCATTACATTTACCTTTATCTTAACCAAGCAAAGTACTTGCAAAGTAGATTAGATAGTTCAGGAAGTCAAATACAGTTTACTTTCTAGTATTTGAAAGATTTTGTTGATCATTGTTTATTTAAACACACTTTATAGAAAAATCTTAAATGTTCTTAAATATTTACTAGCACAATATAAACAGTTTTAAATCTGCATTCTGCTAACTTAATGGTAATATGGAACTTAAAATTCATTCACTTTTTTGCTTTCATAGTAAGAGGTTCTGAATATAAGAGTCATACTAGGCTCATGTTATTAAAAAAGCTAAATTAATTTAATATTTTAAAAATATAATTTTACATTTGTTTATAGGCATGCATTTTTTTTTTTGAGAGGCAGAGTAGACAGTGAGAGAGAGAGAGAGACAGAGAGAAAGGTCTTCCTTTGCCATTGGTTCACCCTCCAATGGCTGCTGCGGATGGCGCGCTGCGGCCGGCGCACCACACTCATCTGCTGGCAGGAGCCAGGTGCTAGGTGCTTTTTCCTGGTCTCCCATGGGGTGCAGGGCCCAAGCACCTGGGCCATCCTCCACTGCACTCCTGGGCCACAGCAGAGAGCTGACCTGGAAGAGGGGCAACTGGGACAGAATCCGGCGCCCCGACCGGGACTAGAACTCGGTGTGCTGGCGCCGCAAGGTGGAGGATTAGCTTGTTGAGCCACGGCGCCGGCCAGGCATGCATTTTTTTTAACTTTTATTTAATGAATATAAATTTCCAAAGTACAGCTTATGGATTACAATGGCTTCTTCCCCCATAAAATCCCTCCCATCCGTAACCCTCCCCTTTCCTGCTCCCTCTCCCCTTCCATTCATATCAAGATTCATTTTCAATTCTCTTTATATACAGAAGATCAGTTTAGCATATATTAAGTAAAGATTTCAACAGTTTGCACCCACACAGAACACAAAGTGTAAAATACTGTTTGAGTACTAGTTATAGCATTAAATCACAATGTACAGCACATTAAGGACAGAGATCCTACATGAGGAGTAAGTGCACAGTGACTCCTGTTGTTGACTTAACAAATTGACACTCTTGTTCATGGCATCAGTAATCACCCTAGGCTCTAGTCATGAGTTGCCAAGGCTATGGAAGCCTTTTGAGTTCACTGATTCTGATCATATTTAGACAAGGTCATAGTCAATGTGGAAGTTCACTCCTCCCTTCAGAGAAAGGTACCTCCTTCTCTGATGGCCCGTTCTTTCTACTGGGATCTCACTTGCGGATATCTTTCATTTAGGTCTTTTTTTTTTTGACAGAGTGTCTTGGCTTTCCATAGGCATGCATTTTGATAAAGAAGGGTTACATGAGTTAAGATAGTTCTTTTGAAGTGTTTATGCCGCCCATTTTTTTCTTTCCTACTGCCCAGTGTAGCTGTGCCTTCTTGCTGGTGTCCCCTCCCTCCCCCCCGCCCCCTCGGTCAGGCTTCAGGGTCCCAACTGGCTCTGAAGCAGCTCTCTGGAAGTCCACCTCCAGGGCAAGGTTGTCCCCCAGAATTTTGGAGATTTTACTTTTAGGGCTCAGATGTCGTATTAAGACCTAGTCAAATTTTGAAAAAAGTGATTTGAGTTTGTAGTATGACAGTTATTTTCCCAAGACTTAACAATGCATTTCTATTTTACAGCTAGAAAATAAACGTGATGCTTTCTTTCCTCCTTTACATCAGTTTTGTACAAACCCTAAAAATCCTGTTACAGTAATACGTGGCCTTGCTGGAGCTCTTAAGTTAGGTAAGATTTTAAAAGCTTTGTTTACTTCTTTTACTATCTTTACACTTTGGAACACAAGTGGAACCTTACTTATTTTCAACATTTTGGGTTCTGATTTTTAATGTTCTCTAACTCTTACTATTTTTTTCTTCTGAGCACACTTTTTTCACACATGATGATGTAGATGATAGTGATTGTTGTCAAGTTTCAGGTAGATTTTTACTAGATTTTGTTCTTAATTTTTATTGACATATAAAAGTTGTACATATTTAAGAAATATCATGATTATTATTCTGCATTATATCCAGTCATGATAATATCCTTAAAATTTATCCTATCTTTCTGTTGAGAACATTCAAAATCCTTCTATTTTTTTTTAAAAAACAAAATATGTAATACCAGAGCTTTCTGCTTTTATCTTTCAGTTTTTTTTTTTACTTATGGGAAATACAAAAATTTTACTTACACATCTGGTGCTATGTGATGTTTAGAAAAATTCATAAATTTTTATAAATGTAAAACCACAGTAAAAAGGTTTATCTCCTGAAACAATGATCACTTATGTATAGGTGACAACCTTTAAAACTTTCTAGTTTTTATCAAAATACAGTGTATTATTATCTTCCATCATTTTAGAATTTCCTTCATTAAAACTTCCTTCTCTGTAACTGGTACTTGTTAATTAACCTTTCATTATCCCTCACTTTTTGCTATCTACAGACTCTGTGTCTACCATTTTACTCAAAATATATGAAGACAACCATTTTGCATTCCACATATGAATTAGATCAGGGGTACCAGGTTTCTGTGCTTGTCTTATAACAACTTCTAGCTTCATGCATGTTGAAAGTGAGAATTGAATCCATTTTTATAGTTGAGACATTTCATTGTACATGCATATCTTTTTCATTTTTTAATATACCTCTTGGCCATTTGTTTATCTCTTTTGAAAATTATTCCTTTAGATCTGTTACCCACTCATTGGTTTACTCACAGCTTTTTGTTTTGCTTCATTTTTATTACTTTTATGATTGACCTAATTGGGTTCTATTTATATATATATATTTTTTTTTTTTTGACAGGCAGAGTGGACAGTGAGAGAGAGAGAGAGACAGAGAGAAAGGTCTTCCTTTGCCGTTGGTTCACCCTCCAATGGCTGCCACGGACAGCGCACTGCGGCCGGCGCACCGTGCTCATCTGCTGGCAGGAGCCAGGTGCTAGGTGCTTTTTCCTGGTCTCCCATGGGGTGCAGGGCCCAAGCACTTGGGCCATCCTCCACTGCACTCCTGGGCCACAGCAGAGGGCTGGCCTGGAAGAGGAGCAACCGGGACAGAATCCGGCGCCCTGACCGGGACTAGAACCCGGTGTGCCGGTGCTGCAAGGTGGAGGATTAGCCTGTTGAGCCACGGCTCCAGCCCTATTTATATTTTTATTAATCCCTTGTTATAGGTACACCATATATGTTTTCCATAATTGTCTCCTCACCTGTTGATTGTTTCCTTTGACCTAAGACGCTTTAGTTTGGTGAAGTCCCACTTATCTGTTTTTGTTTTTGTTTCCTGTGCTTTTGGGGTCTGTTCCAAAAAACTGTTTTCCATTTCAGTGTCCTGAAATGTTTTCTTTTGCTAGTTTAAGTTTTGAATCTTTAAATTGCATAATTATAAACTTAGTTAATAACAGGTATTTGAGTATGAAGTACAGTTAAGATTTATTTCTTCTAAATGCAATAACTGTTTTTGATCCCTGTTACATGATAGCTCTAAGGCTTTAAGTGACTGCGGTGCAAATATTGTACCACGTTTCTTGGTGCTTCTTCCACACAAATAGAACTCATAAAAGATTTTTAAAAATATTTTCACATTTAATTGCACCAAATTCAATTTTACTTACTAACAAATTATTATTTTTAAAGATCTTGGCCTTTTCTCCACCAAAACGTTGGTAGAATCTAACAATGAACATGTGGTAGAAGTGAGGACACAGTTGTTGCAACCAGCAGATGAAAACTGGGATCCCACTGGAACAAAAAAAATCTGGCGTTATGAAAATAATAGATCTCATACTACAATTGCTAAGTATGCACAATACCAGGCTTCTTCCTTCCAGGAATCACTGCGAGTAAGTTTTTAAAATTTTTTCCCTTCCACGTAGTTTTAGTAGTGCATATTACTTGACTATCTGTTTAGTGTTTGCTGTTATGTTTTATAAATGCTGGTTATATAACTAAGCTTTAAAAATTAAAGCAAACATGGTTAATGTAAGGCACATACTCTTGGGTTTGTTCATTTATTTACTTGAAAGGCAGAAATGAGAGACAGAGAGATCTGACTCCATTGTATCACTCCCCCAAAAAATACACAAATGGCCAGAACTTCAGCTGTCTTTTCCATGTGGATGAAAGGGACCTATTTCCTTACCTGTAGCTTTCTTTTTTTTTTTTTTTTTTTTTGTGACAGGCAGAGTGGACAGTGAGAGAGAGAGATACAGAGAGAAAGGTCTTCCGTTGCTGTTGGTTCACCCTCCAATGGCCGCCGCTGATGGCGCGCTGCAGCCGGCGCACCGCGCTCGTCCGATGGCAGGAGCCAGGAGCCAGGTGCTTTTCCTGGTCTCCCATGGGGTGCAGGGCCCAAGCACCTGGGCCATCCTCCACTGCACTCCTGGGCCACAGCAGAGGGCTGGCCTGGAAGAGGGGCAACCCGGACAGAATCCGGCGCCCCGACCGGGACTAGAACCTGGTGTGCCGGCGCCGCAAGGCAGGGAATTAGCCTGTTGAGCCACGGCGCCGGCCACCTTTCTAAGGGTGCACATTATCAGGAATCTGGATTACGAGTTAAGTAACCAAAAGTTAGAGCTGATATTCTGATGTGGGTTTTGGGTGTCTCAAACAATGTCTTCAGCAGTGCCTGTTTTTGCCACTCCTCATATTGTTAATAGAAAAATGAAATCTTCCTTATTTTTGAAATGTGTCTATTTACAGTGATGAACTAAATATAAATTGCAACATAATGTGAAAGCAATTATCTAGATACCTCTGATGTTCATTCAACAAATGAAGACTTGTTGATTTTGTTCATATGAAATATACTTTTGTTTCATTCATAGTAGTTTTTATTAACTATAATTTCTTAAAGAATTGCAGAAAAGATAAAACTTTCTGAAAATGTTTCATTTGCAAAACAGAACCCTAAACCAGATGGCATCATAAAAAACCTAATGAGAAAAAATCAGAAATAAAATTCCCTAATAGTTATAAAAGTAAGAACTTTTGAATTCTTACACAAAATAAACATCTACACAAATGCAGCCACCATGTATATTTCTCCATCTATTTTGAATTAAGTTAATGTTTCACCTTCTTGCTTGAAATTATGGGTTTGATATACTGTATAACATTCCCACATAAAACATGCAGAAATATTACCTTCTTGTATGGCTCTTGTTATTTATTATAAATGTTGTACATTCTTTAAAGATTTTTATTTATATTTGAAAGAGTTACTGAGCAAGACACGACAGACGGAGGAAGTACTTCATACACTGGCACACTCCCCATAAGGCTGCAACAGTTAGCTCTGTGCCAGGCTGAAGCCAGGAGCTTTTTCAAGTTCTCCCATGTGGATCGCAGAGTCCCAAGTACTTAAGTCATTCTCTGATACCTCTCCCACTCCATTATTAGCAAGGGAATTGGAACAGCCAAGACACAAACCTGTGTCTATAATGGTTGCTAATGTCATAAGTGGCAGCCTTCCCTCTTCAACCTAACACTGGCCAAATATTCTTTTTTTTTTTTTAAAGGGTTTGCTAATTTACTGGAAAGGCAGAGTTACACACACACAGAGAGAGGCAGAGATGTGTTCTATCTGCTGATTCAGTCTCCAGTATCTGCAGCAACTGAGGCTGGGCCAGGTCAAAACCAGAAACCAGAGAGTAGTGGGCAACCCCTATGGGTGCCAGTTGATCTCCCAGTTGATCCAGCTCTCTGTTATGGCCTGGGAAAGCAGTAGAAGATGGCCCAAGTCCGCGGGCCCCTGCACCCATGTGGGAGACCAGGAAGAAGCTCCCGGCTCCTGGCTTCAGATCGGCGCAGCTCTAGCTGTTGTAGCCATCTGGGGGAGTGAACAATCAGATGGAAGACCTCTCTCTCTGTCTCTACCTCTCTCTGTAACTCTGTCTTTCAAATAGATAAAATAATATTTTTTAAAAGAAATACATGCTTTTGTCTTCACTTTCAATTCTGTTGGGTATATCAGAAGTGGAACTACTAGGTGGCTTTCTTTCTTTCTTTCTTTCTTTCTTTCTTTCTTTCTTTCTTTCTTTCTTTCTTTCTTTCTTTCTTTCTTTCTTTAAAATTTCTTCATTTACTTGAAAGTAAGAGTTACACAGAGAGAGGAGAAGCAGAGAGAGAGAGAGAGAGAGAGAGAGAGAGAGAGAGAAAGGTCTTCCATCCACTCACTGGTTCACTCCCCACATGACCACAGCGGCCAGAGCTGTGCCAAGCTGAAGCCAGGAGCCAGGAGCTTTTTCCAGGTCTCCCACATGTGTTCAGGAGCCCAAGGACTTGGGCCATTTTCTACTGCCTTCCCAGGCCACAGCAGAGAGATGAATTAGAAGTGGAGCAGCCAGGTCTCAAACCAGTGCCCATATAGGATGCAAGCTTTGCATGCATCAGCTTTACCTGCTATGCTACAGCACCAGCACCATAAACTGCTAGGTTTATGTTAATTATTTGCTTATTTTTTTATAGGGACCACCATATCATTTTCACTGTGTCCATACCATTTTACATTCTCAGTAGCATTTCTCAACAGTTTGAATTTTCTTACATCCTCTACAATAGTATTTGTTTACAAATATTGGGCATCTTCATTGGTGTGAATTGGGATATCTTTGTTTTTGTTTGTATTTCCTTAACATTAATAGTATTGAGCATCTCTTCAACATGCTTATTAGCCATAGATATATCATCTTTGAGGAAATCTCTAGCAAATCCTTATTTTGGATTTCAGTTATTTTATTGTTCAATTTTGGGGGTTCTATTTGTATTGCAGATATTCTCTCTGGTGAATTCATAATTTCTGGACTTTGTATTCTATTTTAATGTTTTATCTTTATGGCAGTGTCATACTATTTTGTTAACTGTAGCACTGTAAATTTTACATTTTTAAAATCAATAATATCAATTTTTACAAAGCAATGATATACCAATTCATACCAATTGAAAGGGCCAGCATTTGTAAACAAAACTGTTAGGTAGGATATTTTTCAGTTTGGGGTTCCATAAAATTACATGTGAATTTTTAAGATACATGGGTTTTTTAAGTTATACTCTGATGAAGATTATTTGTATCTATATAGATTGCTTTTGGTAGTATTGATATCCTAACAAGTCATTTTCTAAATCATGAGTTCTTGTTTTATTCTTAGTACCAGAGGAAATGCTTTCAATTTTCTTGGATATGACATTATTATGGGTTTTCTATCTTACTGTGTTGAAGAAATTTACTTATTTCTGTTTTTTAAAATCATCTTAAATTTTTAAGGATGTTGAAATTTGTGAATTTCTTTTTCATCAATAAAAATGATCTTGTGACTTTCTTCCTCCATTTTGTTAATGAATTAAATGGATTGATTTTCAGCCTTGAAATGCCATACTTGAATTTTGGGAAAAATGTTTTACTTGTAGCATGGTGGTCTTTTTTTTTTTTTTTTTTTAACTTGTGTTACTGAATTCAGCTTGTAAAATATCTAGGTGTGTTTTTATATTAAAGATACTCAAGTGTAGTTTTTTTGTAATGTCTTTGACTAGTGTATAGGAAAAATTGGCCTCCTTTATGGAATTAGGAAGTTTGCTCTTCAATTTGATAGAACTGGTTAAGAAATGTTTTTATTAAACAAAAAGGACAATTCTTCAAAATTTCTTAATTGAATGTTTTTACATGTAAATTTATTTTCCCAAAACTTTGTTAAGGTCATATTAGCAGCCTGCACCGCACGTGGTTAAATAGGCTAATCTTCTGTACCGGTTGCCCCTCTTCCAGGCCAGCTCTCTGCTGTGGCCCGGGAGTGCAGTGGAGGATGGCCCAAGTGCTTGGGCCCTGCACCCCAAGGGAGGCCAGGAGAAGCACCTGGCTCCTGCCTTTGGATCAGCGCAGTGAGCCAGTTGCAGTGGCCATTGGGGGGTGAACCAATGGAAATGGAAGATTTCTGTCTGTCTCTCTCTCTTCCTCACTGTCTACTCTGCCTGTCAAAAAAAAAAAAAAAAAGAGGTCATATTAGCTAGTTTTAAACTTCTTCATGATTAAACAAGGTTTTGAGGCTCTGTTGTCTGCCACCTGTCCTATATTTCTTCTTGTACTCTTTTATTAAGATAATTTACTAACATGAAATTCATTTATTTGTAGATGTGGAATCATCATCATAGTCAATTTCAGATCATTTAATTATCTCCAGATGGAAGCCCATATCATTTCCATGAGCTTATATTTCCTGTAACTCCCACAGTTGAAACACCTACTTAGCTACTTTCTGAAATTATAGATTTTTGCGTATCATGATATCAACATAAGTGGACAGATTTAATGGTTTCTTTAGTGACTAGTCTCATTTTAGTATAGAATTTTCAAGGTTTATCAGTATTGTAACACATATGAGTATTTTTAATATTTATAGCCATATATTCCATTGTATGAACAGATACGCCTTTTTTGTGATTCATCAGCTGATTGGTCTTTAGATGCTTTGTACTTTGTGTTTTTTTTTTTTTTTTAAGATCTATTTTATTTATTTGAAAGAGTTTCAGGGAGTAGAGCTGGAAAGAAAGAGAGAGAGGTTTTCAGTCCTCTAATTCAGTCCCCAAATTACTGAAACTGCCAGAGCTGAGCTGATCTGGAGTCAGGAGCCAGGAACTTCCTCCTGGTCTCCCATGACAGTGCAAGGGCACAAGGACTTGGGCCATCTTCTACTGCTTTCCCACACCTTAACAGAGAGCTGCATAAGAAATAGAGCAGCTGAGAATCAAACTGGTGTCCATATGGGATGCTGGCACTGCAGGTCAGGACTTTAATTTGCTATGCCACAGCACCTGCCCCTTTGTAGTTCTTTGATAATGCTTTTATGAATATTTCTAAATATTTGTGGTAATGTGCCTTTTCATGAATTTAAATTCTCTAAGAGGTCTAGGACAAGAATTTATAGGATGCATGATAAACTGATTTTTAATCCTCTTGAAGATCTGCCAGACTTCTTAAATGGTTATACTATTTTAGATATCAAGTCTTTATTTATAAGTGTCCTATTTTCTCTATATTGTTTCTATATTCTGAGATAGGAAATGATATCTGATTTTGATTTTAGTTTGCTTTTGTGACATGACTATTATACATCTTTTCATTGATATATTGTTCATTAGTACTTCATCATTAATAAAAGGTATTTAATTTATCTTTGCCTTGTTTAATTATTTTCATTATTCAGTTGTAAAAGTTATTCTTTGTGTGTATTATGAAAATTCCTGATGAATGTTTTATGTATAACTTTTTTCATTTTGGGATTCATCTTTTCCCCTTTTTTTCATTATGTCTTTTGAAGCAGAAAAGTTTTAATTGTCTTTGAGCGTGATGTATTTGCCTTTTTTGTATATTTTATCAAATTGGTTAAAATGCTGCCTAGTAGTTGCTCATTTTTCTAGTAGTATTTTGTAGTCTTTATATTTAATCATTGAAGTAATATATTTAGGTTCATCCCTTTGAGTTAGTGCATTAGATTGTTATTCAACCTTATTCTTTTACATGTAGTTTTTCAGTTGTTCTAGAGCCATTTCCCCATTCCATAATTTGAGAATTATTTTGGAGAATAACACATTTTCATACTTAACGTTTAATGTCCTTACTGAATTTGTGCAAATATTTTGTGTAGAATTCTTTGTCAAACCAATGTGGTTCAGTCTGAGCAGTTCAGGTGACCAAAGGAAAATCATATTGACAAAAGGGTATCTTCCTTTTGGGTTTGTATATGTCTGGGCAACATGTATGCAAATATATTCTCTTGCTGTGCTAGCTGACATTTATAGTGAATATTAATAATTAGGTCCCTTCTTATCTTGTAGTTGATTTTTTCTACTTTCTTGATGTTGGGGCAGTATCAACTGATTGTCTTTTTATAAAATAGTTTTTTTAATAAAGAATAACAAAACTGTGGTTTTCTGCTATAATAGAGAGTAACTTTTTTTTTTTCAAAAATTTATTCCTATAGAGTTGTGAGATTTCATGCTATTCTAGTTTTATGTTTTACTTCAATCTCTTGACATTATTTTAAATGAAATTCGTGAGATTTCTTGGAGCAAATTTTGAAACAAAGAATGGGTACACTTTTAAAAAAATTAGTATACTGCTCTGTTCATCACAGTAATTTTTGTGACTGATAGAGGAGGTTGAGTGCTATGCCTGCCTCAGTCTTTATTTAATGTGACCATTGAAGATGTTTTCTTTGCTTACAGAAGTATATTTCCAAAACATACACAAAACTGTTCATGTAAATGAATATGTTACTCATCTTTATTGTGAGAATGATAGTCCTACCAGAAACTGAGAAGGAATATTTTGCTTAAATTATAGGAAGAAAATGAGAAAAAAATACAACATAAAGACCTTTCAGATACTGAATCTACATCAACAGATAAGTAAGTAAATTCTAACATACACTTAATACTTCTGTGTATAATATCTGGATTTAATAATATGTCTTTTTTTAAGTTCTGGAAGGAGAAGAAAAGGACCTTTTAAAACCATTAAATTTGGGACCAAGATTGATCTCTCTGATAACAAAAAGTAAGTCCTACTTCCATGAACTGAAGCAGAGACATAGTTTTGAGAATTGTCTGGTTTCCCATTCCATTCATTTCCAAGTCATTCTTTTCCTCTGTCCCTCCTTCTTTCCATCCCTTTCTTTCTATTTTATTTCCCCCCTACATTGAAATGTAAATTCAGTCTAATAACCCTAGTCATTGTGAATTATGTTTAAAGATATTATAATCAGATTTTTTCTTTTTATTGAAGAAAATATAAGTATGAAAAATATAGTTTAATTTTCAAGGTTATTATAAATTGTTGATTATTTTCCTGATTTCTATTAGATTTTTGCTTCAGAAAAGTTAAACAGTCAAGTATTACTTGTATCTGTCAAGGTAAAATACTTAACAAATTTAATTGCTTTTCTGATTGGATCAGATTTTGGGGTTATGTTAATTTGCAGTAATATTTGAAACTTGGTTTCAGTCTTGATTTGTCACTTTACTTCAGGTGGAAGTTGCAGTTACATGAGCTGACCAAACTTCCTGCTTTTGTACGTGTGGTATCAGCAGGAAATCTTCTAAGCCATGTTGGTCATACCATACTGGGTATGAATACAGTGCAACTATATATGAAAGTTCCAGGGAGTCGGACACCAGGTGATTTTTATGAACTAATATCTTCTATTATTAAAAGAGTAGAGTTGTCAAATACAAGTACATAGAATCAGTTTCACTTGCTTTACAAAATAAGGTTAATAGAAATTCTTTTTCATAGGTAAAAGTGTTTATAATTATTCCTGTAACTGAGTTGATACTGTTGTTTTCCCAGTTTGTTTTTAATGCTTTTTCTATACAAGGTGCTTCCAAAAGTTAATGGAAAATGAAATTAAAATGTTTGTTGTTTTGGTGTAAAATATTTAGAGGCTTCAAAATGTTCACGATGAGGCCAATGTTGTGATGCAATAAAGTAAGCACTGCTTGAAATGCTAGTATCCTATATAAGACTTCCAGTTCGAATCCTGGTTACTTTACTTCCAGTCCACTTCCTGCTAATGTACTTGGGAGAGGAGTTCATGATTGTCCAAGATTTTGGGCTCCGAGAGTCATTAGAGAGCCTACCCTTGTTCCTGGCTTCAGCCTGGCCTATGTCTGGTTTTTGGCAACCACTGTAGCATTCCTCAGCAAATTGAAGGTTTTTTTCTCTCTCTCTGTGTCACTCAACCTTTGAAAAAATAAATGTTTTTTTAAGAATTCATGGTAAATGTATTACGAAAAAGCTGTGCATAGATTTCAACATATTTTGGTGATAAAATAAATTTAACTTTTTCATTCCATTTATTCCTTAACTCTTAACTCTTTGATGTGTTTTCAGATATTAAAAAAATGAGAAAATTTAAACTTAGAAAGGATCATTAAGTCCCATAATGAATGAAAGAAGTTACGACAGTAAGGTCTCATTCCATAGACCATAAAATCATAAGATGATAATACAGTAAGAAAAAAACACCATGAACTAATTTAACCTGTATAATAATTGTCATGTTAGCCTAGCAATTTGGAAACCTGCAGTCTGTGTCACAGTACCTGTATTTAAATCTCAATCTGGTTCCTGACACTAGCTTCCTAGCAATCCACTTACTGCTATTCATGGCCCCAGCCATTGAAGGATTTGAATAGTAAACCAACAAATGGGAGCTTCCTGTCTCAGATTCCTTCTCCGTCTAATTTGTTCTGTTGAAAACTTCCTAATATAAGAGTCAACAAACTTTACTTTGGAGCATTAGCTAGTCAATATTTTAGATTTTGTTAAGGTACTTTATATAAAAACAGAAGAACTCATGAATATTTATTGTTGAAAATCGACAAATAAATAAACATAATTTTATGTGTATAATGACAGTATTTTACTGAATAACGAAATTATTTGAGGATGGCGTAGCATTTTGTTTATTCCAAATTTGCTATGGATGTGTAAATGTTGCCTGTCATAAGATAATTCAAAATGCCTTTTTCTCTTGAATAGAAAACTGCTAAATATCAATATCAGTCTAAAAGCATAACTTCTTGACCTTCTTAATTACTTGGAAGTTATTTATGGTATAATTCCCTTATTTTCACCTAATATTTTTCCATTTGGATTTCATTGCAGTACAGAGTAAACATTTCTGACTGAAAGTTACTTGTCAATTTTGTAGACCCACAGCTGCACAAAATGGTTCTTGAAATATAAGAATTTTCTCTGCCCTTGTATTAAGTTTTAGAATATGCCATTAATTATAGATTTATCACAGAAAGAATATAGTGCCAATGTTAGAAATAAGATTCTAATTTCCTATCTTTTTAAGATTTATGTATTTATTTAAAAGGCAGTGTTAAGACAGAGAGAGGTTGAAAGATGCTTCCTATCCCCTGATTTGCTCCTCAACCGGCTTCAACAGCTTGAATTGGACTGATCTGAAGCTTCTTCTAGATCTCCAGTTTGAGAGACAGGGGCCCAAAAACCTGGGGCATCTTCTGTTCTTATCAATGCTAGGAAAAGCTGATTCAGAAATGGAGCAGCCAGCACTAGTGTGTGTTTATAACTCTGTTCATAAATCCATCCATTAACTTAAAGGCTTTAATTTGTGGTATGATCATGACTACCCTTTCCTTTTGCTTTCCAGGTCACCAAGAAAATAATAACTTCTGCTCTGTTAACATAAATATTGGACCAGGTGATTGTGAGTGGTTTGTTGTGCCTGAAGATTATTGGGGTGTTCTCAATGATTTTTGTGAAAAGTAAGTTTCTGAACTAAACAAAAAATTGCAAGAAAAGTTATTGTAAAGGTAAAGCCTAATGAGTTTATAATACAGTTACCATCTTTTAATCAATAGAAGTTTTGCTTTCCATGATTTGATTTTCTATCTTTTATGTTTCTTGTAACATGTAATGAAAGATTTTGTCTATAGGGGATCAGTGTTGGGAATAGTTAAGCCATTGCCTGCAATGTCAGCATCCTATATTGGCATGGCCAAGGTGCTGGGGCACTTACATCCACAAGGGAATGACTCCTGGCTTTGACTTTGTCTAGCTCGTTGTGGCCATTTAGGGAGTGAAGCAGATAATGAAAGATTGCTTTCTCTCTCTTTCTTTCTTTCTTTCTTTCTCTCTCTCACTCTTTCACTCTTTCCTTCACTCTTTCTCACTCTAATTCTGCCTTTCAAATTTATATATATTACAAAAAAGAAAAGACATTATGATATGGTCTGTAATTACAATTGGTATGAACTGAGATGATAGGAAATGAATCCACTTAAAACTTCATAGGTGAATCCATGTGTCTGTGAGTTCTTTTGGTAACAGATAACTGTCCCTTATCTCCTTTCCCTCTTAGAATTCTGAACAGCAGTAAAGGATGATTTCTAGCTTCTATTTTGTCCTCAGGAATTAAGGAGCTGTCCTGATTCTAGCATCTACCACAGTGATTCTGGTGAAGAATTTAAGTGACTTCATAAATAACATCCTTTGGTTTATTTTGGGTGGGTGGGGATTCTTAAATACTAAAAGATTCTTTGGAAAGACCCAATGGATCAAAATGTCCCTTATTGAAATACAGTTGGTAATCAGTGTATTTAAAATTAACTCCAAACTTTAATTTTCAGACTTTTGAGCAGTAAGTTTAGGTGATTTTTGGATAAATCAACAAATACTCATCTGAAATTATCTTTAGGCTCTACAGGTCCATACTGAATTCTTCACTTTTGAAAGATACAATTCTTATTACATTGCTTTAGCTAAGTAGTGTTTTAAAAGGAAAAAATTACTGAGAACATTTAAAAAAATTTTTGATATTACTTTCCTCTCTGATGAGACATTAAAAATTCAGTCCATTCTTTTTTTTTTTTAGAAATAACTTGAATTTTCTCATGAGTTCATGGTGGCCCAATCTTGAAGATCTTTATGAAGCAAATGTTCCTGTGTATAGATTTATTCAGCGGCCTGGAGATTTAGTGTGGATTAATGCAGGCACTGTGCATTGGGTTCAAGCTATTGGCTGGTGCAACAACATTGCCTGGAATGTTGGTCCTCTTACAGGTACTAATGCAGATTTTATTTCCTAAAGAATTATTCCTAAAAGCTTTATTTTTTGAATAGGAACTGATTCTCTGAAAATACAGGGAATATTTCCTCTAGGAAAAAATTTTAGTTATTAGTACAGTAATTATTAATTTTTATGTAATGGAAATGCGAAACAGAGATTTAAGCAAACAGTGTTTTCTTTTAGCATAGAAGATATAATTTTGGTATTTTAGGATGCTGTGTTTTTTCTTGTAAAGGAAATTGTTTATAGAGTAATAAACCACTAGAGATATTCTGTTTTTATTGGATGTGATATATTGCTTTGGCAGCCCTAATACCTCAAATTATTTAATATATCTAAGGTAAAGAATATGCTTAGAAAATCAGAAATTCCTGTAGTATACATTGGCTAAATATTGTTAAATTTATTGGGCTAATGTATTAAAACTCTCAGGGCCTGTTTTTTTTTTTTTTTTTATTTATTTACAGGCAGAGTGGACAGTGAGAGAGAGAGACAGAGAGAAAGGTCTTCCGTTGCCGTTGGTTCACCCTCCAATGGCCGCCGCGGATGGCGCGCTGCGGCCGGCGCACCGCGCTCGTCCGATGGCAGGAGCCAGGAGCCAGGTGCTTTTCCTGGTCTCCCCATGGGGTGCAGGGCCCAAGCACCTGGGCCATCCTCCACTGCACTCCTGGGCCACAGCAGAGGGCTGGCCTGGAAGAGGGGCAACCGGGACAGAATCGGTGCCCCGACCGGGACTAGAACCCGGTGTGCCGGCGCCGCAAGGCGGAGGATTAGCCTGTTGAGCCACGGCGCCGGCCGTTTTTTTATTTTAAAAATGAGTTTTAGAAAATCAAAAAGGCTTTGAAGAATGAAATTGAATGAAGAATGGTAAGAATCCAGTATAACAACTGACAAATTTCTAGTGTTATTTACATGATAAATTTTCTTAAAATCACAGTTTCCTTATACAACTTTGTGTTTTCAGAATTTACATATGTTTACCTGATATGTTTATCTCCATATATTTGTGTTACTTTATGATTTTGTTTTCTTCCAGCCTGCCAGTATAAATTGGCAGTGGAAAGGTATGAATGGAACAAATTACAAAATGTAAAGTCAGTAGTACCTATGGTTCATCTCTCTTGGAACATAGCACGAAATATTAAAGTCTCAGATCCAAAGCTTTTTGAAATGATTAAGTAAGTGTGTTTTTTTTTAACTGCCATATTCTGTCTTTTGAGGAGTTGGGAGGGATAATTTCACTATTAAATGGGATAATTATGTTGAAATTAGATTTGTCCAAGAGACTTGTGAAATCTTAAATAGAAGATAATAAAATATTTCTCCCTTTCTAGGAAGCACCGTATATATTATAGAAATAAGTATGAGCAGATATGATAACAATAATTCACAAATTTATATTTTTCCTTGCACTCTGATAAAAGTCTTTTCTCAGTACAGCTTATATTAGCTTTTTACCTTAAATTGTTTTTAGTTGTTTATGTTTTCCCAACTATATTCAAAACTGTTGTTTATGATTAAAAATCTTAGTATTTAAACTATACACCTTGATGATTTGGTATATTGTCTACATTATGAAATACTTACTGTTGGGTTAATTAATGTATTCATCATATCAATTATATGTGTGGTAAGAACATTGACCTCTTATTTTCAAGCATACAAGCTAATGTTTTTAACTATTAACATCATGCTAATATATTACACTTTCAAACTTTATCATGTGTAATTCAACGTGTATACTTTTCACTCAGGTATTCTCATATTTCCCTCATCTTCATTTCTGATAATCACCATTCCATGCTTCTTTGCTTCTGTATCAGCATTCTGTAGTTGGCATTCTGTGCTTCTGTGAGTTTAACACTTTTATATTTTTAGATTTCAGAGAAACTCAACATGTGAGATTTTTCAAAACAAATTTATATCCTTCTGCATCTGGCTTACTTTTCTTATTGTAGTACCATCCAGATTCAACCAAATTGTAATTTTATGAACACTCAAAAGTGTACACAGTGTGTGAGTGCAAGTGAGTTGAGAGACATTTTCTTCCTCTATCAGTAGACAATTAGACTATTTTTATACTTGAATATTGCAAATAATGAAGGAATAAATATGAGTGCAGATACTCTTTCAACATACTCTTGTTATTTCCTTTGTGTTATATAGCAAATAATAGGATGACTGGATCAGTAATTTGGAGCCTCCATACTATTTTCTGTCATAACTATAATATTTACGTTATAGTGTTTCCTTCTGTCATCATTGCCACATTGATTTTGTTGTTTTTTTGTTTGCTTATTTGTGTTTTGTTTTTGTTTTTGTTTTTATTTTTGAGGGAGATATACAAGTGTGAAAGTCCCATCTGCTAGTTTTTTCCCCAAATGCCTACAAACCAGAAGCCAGAAACTCAGTCCAAGTCTTCTGGATAGGTGGGAAGAACAAATAACTACAGCTATCACTACTGCTTCCTGTAGTCTGCATTTGGATATCAGGGACCAGAGCTAAGAATCAAAGCCAGTTACTCCCTTGCAGGATGCAGATGTCAAGGAAACCAAGTTAAAAGCATATTCCCTTCTTTTGTGTTTTTGGTAATAGCTAATCTAATAGGTGCGAAATGATACCCCATTGTAGTTTTAATTTCCTTATGTTAATGATATTCAGCATTTTTGCATCACTTTTCTAGCCATTTGTGTATCTTCTTTTTAAAGATTTATTTGTTTTACTTGAAAGAGTGAGTTACAGAGAGGGAGAGAGGGAGAGAGGGAGAGAGGGAGAGAGGGAGCGAGGGGGGGGGGGGAGAGAGAGAGAGAGAGAGAGAGAGAGAGAGAGAGAGAGGTCTTCCATCTGCTGCTTTGCTCCCCAGATGGCCTCAATGGAACTGGGCCAATGCAGGCTTCTTCCAGATCTCCCACACAGATTCAGGGTCCCAAGATCTTAGGCCATCTTCTTCTGTCTTGCAGGGCATAGCAGAGAGCTGCATGGGAACTGGAACAGCTGGGACTTGAACTGGCGCCCATATGGGATGCTGGCACTGCTGGCACTGCAGGCAGCGGCTTTACCTGCTATGCCACAGTGTACTCCCCCCCACCTTTGCACATTTTAAAAGCTGATTATTTCGTTCTTTGCTAGTGAATTTGCACTGATTTCTTACATATTTATTATATTATCTTCTTGTTATTTATTTAAAAGGAAGAGTGACAGACAGGGAGAGACAGAAAGCTTCTATATGCTTATGTGCTCCCTAAATGCTCACATCAACTGAAGCTGTGCCAGGCTGAAGGCAAGAGCCAGGATTCCATCCAGGTCTTCCTTGCAGGTGGCCAAAATCCAAGTACTTGAGAATTCATGTGCTGCCTTCCCATCTGGTGCTAGTAGTAACTTGGATCAGAATTTGAACCTTGAACTTTGAATAGAATATCATGGCCGAAGTGGCGGCTTACCCTGCTGTTACAATATTGGTCTTTGATGTGCAGCTTTTCAGTTTGGTATAAACCAGTTTGATTATATTTGATTTATTGCTTAAGTTTTTGGTATTGCCTCTAAGAAATCATTACTTAGTGTCAAGAAGCTTTTACACTGTATTTTCCTCTAGTACTTCTAAAATTTCAGGTCATTTGTTTCACCTTTTATTGTATTTTAAGTTGATTTTTATGTATGACAGTAAAGAATGATTCAGTCTTACTATTCTGTGTGAAACCATGCAGATTCTCCAATGCCATTATAAAGACATTTTTCTTCTCCATTGCATATTCTTGGCAAATATGTCTGTTTTTGATTGCTGATTCAGTTTTCCTAGTTGTGATTTGTTCAGGCTTATTTTTCTTGATGCAGACTTGGTAAGAATTTGCTTCTCAGAATTTCTACATTTCTTCTAGAAACACATTTTTTGGCATTATTATTCATAACAGTTCATAATAGTCTCTGATTTTTCTAAAATTCTGAACATATGTTGTAATGTCTTCTTTTTTTTTTTGACAGTGAGAGAGAGAGACAGAGAGAAAGGTCTTTCTTTGCCATTGGTTCACCCTCTAATGGCCACCATGGCCGGCGCACTGCAGCTGGCGCACCGCGCTGATCCGATGGCAGGGGCCAGGTGCTTCTCCTGGTCTTCCATGCAGGTGCAGGGCCCAAGCACTTGAGCCATCCTCCACTGCACTCCTGAGCCACAGCAGAGAGCTGGCCTGGAAGAGGGGCAACTGGGACAGAATCCGGCACCCTGACCGGAACTAGAACCCAGTGTGCTGGCACTGCATGTGGAGGATTAGCCTATTGAGCTGCAGCGCCGGCCTTCTCTTTCCTTTTTTAACTTGAGTTTTTTTTAACCTGTTATCAATATTAATTTATGTAACAAAAACCAACTTTTGATTGTAAAACTTTTATTCTTTATATGATTTATATAAGATCTAATTTTATTGTTTCTTTAAACCTGTTAATTTTGGACTTTGCTCCATGAATATAAGATTACAATATTTACTTTAAAATTTTCCTTATTTTAATGATAGGTATGTTTATGTTGTAAACTTCTCCTACTTTGGATGTCTTCTGCGAGTTTAGGTTGATTGTGTTTTTGTTTAAAATTTATATTTCCCTCTAATTTCCTGCTTGACCCAAGGATATTTTTGGAAATTTGACTTAACTTCTACATATTTGGAAAATTACAATATTATTGATGTTTATTTATTTCATTTTATTTTATTCAAGAAGTAGTGTTACAAACAGAGAGAGGGAGAGACCAAGAGAAAGGTTTTTCCATCTGTTGGTTCACTCCCCAAATGGCTGCAACAGCTGGAGATGGACTGCCTCTGTTGAGGAGCCAGGGGCTTCTTGCAGGTCTTCCACATGGGTGCAGGGACCCGAGGACTTGGACCATCTTCTGTTACTTTCCCAGGCCATTTCGGAGACCCAGATTGGAAGAGAAGCAGTCAGTACACAAACATGTGCCATTATTAGGTGCCAGTGCCACAGGTGGAGATTCAGCCTACTTCTCTTACAACACCGTCCCCCAGAAACGATTCTTAAAATTATTTCTGTTTTGTTAAATTTCTGAGTACTTTCTGTGTAATATATGGTAAGTACACTGTGTGTAGTTGAGTAGAATGAAAATTTTTCTCTTATATCTATTTAATTTCAAGTATAATTCAAATCAGTTCTTTGTTGACTTGTGTGTTCCTATTCTATTAATTATTGTCAGTAGGGTATTGAAGTGTCATACTATTACCAGATTGCTATTTATTTCTCCCTTCTGATCTGTCAGTATTTACTTTAAAAGACTTATTACCATATAATGACCTTAGAAAAATTATTTTCTCTAACATAGCCATCTTTGCTGTCTTTCAGTTATGACTTGTATGCAATATCTTTTTCCATGCTATCATTTGCAGTGTATGTATTTTCTTTAAATGAGTACCTTGCAGAGACAATACTGCTCGGTATTATCCTTAAATTTTTCAGCCACTGTGTGCTTTTTGTTTGATTATTTTAATCCATTTATACTTAAGGAAGTTTTGGTAATTGAGGACTTAAAATTGCCATTTGTGGCCAGCGCCGTGGCTCACTAGGCTAATCCTTCGCCTGTGGCACTGGCACCCCAGATTCTAGTCCCAGGCAGGGCACCGGATTCTATCCCGGTCACTCCTCTTCCAGTCCAGCTCTGTGCTGTGGCCCGGGAGTGCAGTGGAGGATGGCCCAAGTGCTTGGGCCCTGCACCTGCATGGGAGACCAGGAGAAGCACCTGGCTCCTGGCTTTGGATCAGCATGGTGTGCCGGCTGCAGCGGCCATTGAGGGGTGAACCAACGGCAAAGAAAGACCTCTCTGTCTCACTGTCTCTGTCTCTCTCTCTCTCACTGTCCACTCTGTCAAAAAAAAGTTGCCATTTAATTACTATTTTCTGTTTAATTTGTGGTTTGGGGCATTTCTGAATCTATAGTCTTTTTTTTTTTTTACTTGATTTAGTTTTAAAACTACTCATTTAAGTCTCTTTTATCTTGCATGTATTATTGGTAGGAATTTTCCCTGTGGTTACACTTCATAAAATATAGTATACTTGGACATTTCTGTTTGAATTTAATAAAATTTCAATTATGTACAAAACCATTATACTTTGCATTGATGTTCTTATAGTTTGTGTCTTCTTGGATTGTGCAGTTTAAGAAATGTCTATTCCTTTTTATTAAGATTAACAGTGTATTATGCACCAATATTGATTACAGTGTTTCATTAATTTATATATGTCCATATGTTTATATTCGCCAGATAAATTTATGCTTTTTGTCTTACTGTGACCAAATATTCATTTTGATTTTTAGAACTTTCATACATTTCCTTCTGAGATGGATCTAGAAGTGATAAACTCCTCTTTTTTGTCTGAGAAACTTCCTCTTATTTATTTTTCAGGATAATTTTGTTAGATGTGATATTCTTGGAAAGGAATTACTTTCTCTCATTACTTTGATTATGTCATCATAGTTTTCTGGCCTATAAGATTTCTTCTGAGAATTCTACCATTATTTTGATAGGGTTCCTTTTATATCTGATTACTAGCTTTTCTTTTGTTGCCTTCAAAAGTGCTTTTGTTTTCATATTAGACAATTTGATTATAATATGTTACTATGAATATCACTTTTCCTATTGCAGCTCCTGTATTGTCTTGAATGTCATCTGAATGTAGTAAGGTTGGATAAGGTTTTGTCTTCCTGCCTTCCATCCTCACTGCCACCCTCTCCTGTCCCTTTTCTTTAAAGATTCAGTTACAGAAACAAAGTGAGATCTTTCCTACATTGGTTCATTCCCCAAATTGCCACAGCAACCAGGGCTGGGGCAAGCCAAAGCCAGAGGCTGGAAACTCAATCCACATCTTCCAGATGTGTGTCAGGGCCTCAGATACTCAGGACCATTTTCTGCTGTCTTCCTGGGAACATTATTCTGGAGTCAGATTGAAGATGGTGCGGCTGGCACTTAAACCACTGCATATATGGGATGCTGCTTTTGCAGGTGGTGGCTTAACCTTTGCTTCACCATCAGCCCCCATTTGCATTTTTTGGGACATTTAGTTATTTGAAAGAGTTATATATAAGAGAGATCTTTTAGAGACAGAAAGAGAGAAAACTTACCATATGGCATCAGTGGTGTGGGTTTGGCTAGGCAGAAGCAAGAGCTAGGAGCTTCATTCAGGTCCCCATGTGGGTGTTCAGAGCCCAAACTTTTGACCAACTTCCTCTGCTTTTCCTTTGCCATTAGCAGGAAGTTGGATAGAAAATGGAGCAGCTGGAAATCATACCGGTGCCCATCTGGGATGCTGGTATTGAAGGCAGGGGCTTCACCTGCTATGTCAAAATGCCAGTACCTCACATTTCTTTAAATAAGCTTCCTACTTCATTTACTTTCTTCCCTTGTTGCCTTTAAATGTTTTTACACTGTTGTGTTTGCTTATTCCATAAATCTCACAAAACTTTTTTTGAATATTTCTTTAATTGAAAAGTAGAGTTACACACACGCACACACACACACACACACACACACGCAGGTGGGGGTGGTTAGGAGAGATCTTTTCATTCTCTGACTCACCCCCCACATCACCACAATGGGCCCAAGGTTGGCCAGGCTGAACCTAGGAGCCTTTGAAATTTATCTGGATCTTCCATGTGAGTGGCAAAGACTCTTAGACCATCCTCTCCTGCTTTCCCAGGCTTGTCAGCAGAGAACTTGATCCAGAGGTATAGCAGTCAAGGCTAGAACTGGTACTCATATATAACAGGCAATGGCATAACCAGTTGTACCACCATATTGTTCGTGTTTTAATTTTTTTTATGTTTTAGTCTGTCTAGAATATTTGAAATGGTCTATATTGAGTTCACTGAGTCTTCTGCTTGAATAAAATTGCTGTTGAATCTCTCAAATTTGTGTTCTTTGCTTCCAGAATTTATGAGTTTGATGTATATGTGTGTATGTATGTGTGTGTGTGGTTTCTTTTTGTTAAAAATCTCAATTTTTCCAGCTGGCATCGTGGCTCACTAGGCTTATCCTCCTCCTGTGGCGCTGGCATCCCAGGTTCTAGTCCCGGTCAGGGTGCCAGATTCTGTCCCGGTTGCTCCTCTTCCAGTCCAGCTCTGTGCTGTGGCCTGGGAGTGCAGTGGAAGATGGCCCAGGTCCTTGAGCCCTGCACCCCATGGGAGACCAGGAGAAGCACCTGGCTCCTGGCTTTGGATCAGTGCAGTGCACCAGCCACAGCGACCATTGCGGGGTGAACCAACAGAAAAAGGAAGATCTTTCTCTCTGTCTCTCTCTTACTGTCTAACTGCCTGTCAGAAAAAAAAAAATCAATTTTTCAATGTATTGTTTTCCTGATATCATTAAGTTATCTGTTGTTTTTCAGCCAACAGAGCTTTGTTGGTGTCATTATTTTGAAGTCTTTGTCAAGATAATTTTCCATTTATCTGTGAACAGTTACTGGAAAATTATTAATTTCCTTTATAGTGCAATATTTTCTGGATTTTCATGATTCGTATAACTTTATATTGCTACCTTTACATTTGAAGTAGTAATCGCCTCTTTTGAGTTGCTTTTCGTATGCAAAGATGTTCATCTGTATGTTTGGAGACAATCGTTAACAATACTTGGAATGGTGAATAGTGTCTTCTTTGTGCATCTTACTCAGCTGAGATCAGCATTAGTGAAGACATCATGGTTGGTGATAATGCTGCATGTATTTTTTTTATATTATTATTATTTTTATTTATTTATTTATTTTTAATTTTTGACAGGCAGAGTGGACGTGTGTGTATTTTTGATGTGACTAAAGTTGGTGGGATTCTCTAACTTCCCCATTACCCTTACTCCATTGCCCTCTGATGGACATCATGACCAACGGGATTTCATTTGGTGTCTGTATACTCCTTGTTTTCTGCTAAACAGATGCTTATGTTGGTGGCTTCTTGCCCAGGTGTTCAATAGCTCCTGTGTAACTGGCTTCAAGGTCATAAGTGGCAAAGATTTGCTATGATCCTCTGCACAGGAGGCTACTTCTGTGTTTCTTCATGGCTAGTACACTAACAATGTCTGTCTTTCTCTTTAGCTTCTACCTGTCTCCTGATACAGCAGTCTGGATTTAGTGGATGAATAGGAAGTATTTTAGTGACCGTGGTAAACCTGGTTGCTCATCTTAAGGCCCTTTTTCTTTGTCAGAGGAATTCACTACTAATAGAGACCTGAGAAATGTGCTTAGACAGAATGACACTATTCATCCAATTCTTTCTGTACATTTATGTTTTCTTTTTTCTCTTTTACTTTCTTTTTTTTTTTTTTTGACAGGCAGAGTGGACAGTGGTTCACCCTCCAATGGCTGCCACGGACCGCGCTCATCCGATGGCAGGAGCCAGGTGCTAGGTGCTTTTTCCAGGTCTCCCATGGGGTGCAGGGCCCAAGCACTCGGGCCATCCTCCACTGCACTCCTGGACCACAGCAGAGAGCTGGGTTGGAAGAGGGGCAGCCGGGACAGAATCCGGCGCCCCGACCGGGACTAGAACCTGGGGTGCCGCAAGGCGGAGGATTAGCCTGTTGAGCCACGGCGCCGGCCTCTCTTTCACTTTCTATTCATTGTTGCCATTGTCTCTTATCTAGATTCCTGAGCTCCCTAAAACTTTTTAATTCACGCTTAAGCTAATTATTGTTTTACTGACAATGGCAGTGATCTCCAGCTTTGCTGTGATCTTTCTCCATAATTTTTTTAATATCCTACCCTATCCTGTCCCTGATGATGCACTTGCAACCCAGCAACCTAGGAATGGATCTGGGAAATGCATTGGAAGATATCCCAAGTGTTTGGGCCTCTGCCACCCACATGGGAGACCCAGATGGAGCTCCTCCTGGCTTTGACCTGGCCAAGCCATGGCCATTGTGGCCCTCATGGGAGTAAACCAGCAGCTAGAAGATTCTCTTTGTCTCTCCCTCTGTTTTTGTAACTGTGACTTTCAACTAAATAAATTTCTTTAAATAAAAAAGTTATTTAAAAATAAGGACTTGATTAAAACAGGAAAATTTTCTTACCATTCTTACTATGTAATTTTCCTACTATATGATAACAATTTAAATAAATTATTCTAGTATTTTTTCATTTACTTGTGTGGTTCCTGTTCTAGCTGCTTTATGACTCTACTTAAAATACATACTTTTGAAGTCACAAAAAGCTGTGTTTCTTCCTGTTCACTTTGTCACCAGCAGATTGAAAGACAATTCTGCTTAAAGAAACTTGAGAATATTTTGAACCAAACAGTTAAAAATTGTTGTTGTTACATCCTTTCAGAGTCTGTATCTGTTCAGGTATTTTGTAAGTAGGGGAGGATGATTTACAGTGTTTCCCAAACTTTTTAAAATGATGCTGGCTTATTTTTAAATAATAACTTGAAATATAAAATCAAAATTTTGTTGTAATAAATATTTTTTTAGCAAAATTGTGGGACAACAGTGGGGCTTTTGGCCTAAAGGTTAGGATATATGAATCTCATACTGGAGTATCTGGATTAAGTTAACATTTTTGATTCCCAACTCCAGCATCCTTCCAGTGTAGACCAGTGGAGGCAAAATTAATGATTCAAATAGTTCAGTTCCTAGTTCCCATTTTTTACTTTGGCACCGTTCTGGTCATGGCAGATGTTTAGAGAGAAGTCAGCGTTTTAGCTAGTTCTCACTATTTCTCCCTCCATACCTCTCTACCTCTCACATAATGAATGAAATGTAGAAATACAATGTGTGGCCAGTGTAATGTGCCTATGGACTATTATGATGATTTATTATTTTATTCATTTGGCTTTTAAAGTTTAGTCAAAACTTCCAACAATACAACTATATATTCATCTTTTGTCTTGATATCAATAGTTCATGTGCTTCATGGTGATTCAGCTGTAATTCTTATATTTTTTTAGAGTTTTTTTTTTATTATTTGAAAAGCAGAGTTAGAGAGAAGGAGAGAAAGAGAGTTATACTTTCTGTCTGCTGGTTTACACCCCAGATGGCCGTAATGGCTAGTGTTGGGTCAGGCCAAAGACAGGAGCCTGGAGCTTCTTCCAGGTTTCCTATTTAGGTGCAGGAGCCCAAGCACTTGGACTATCTTCCACTGCATTCTTAGGCCATAAGCAGATGGCTGGATTGGAAGTGGAGCAACTAGAACATGAACTGATGCCCAGATAGAATACCAGGGTTGGAGATGGCAGCTTTATGCCACAGTGCCAGCTTCATCAGCTATAATTCTTGAAAGATAGTAAAAAATTGTACTAAAAATACCATTTGTTTTTATTTCTCTTGTTTTGTTTACACAAAATTAATGAGTGTTTGAGAATTGTGAATAACTATACCATACACACTATTTATTTAAAACATGGATAAAACAGTGTGGAAGGCAGAATCTCCATCTAAACTTAATTCTAGTAGAAGAGTTTCTTAGTTTCAGAACTTACATTTGAGTCTTTAGTTTATTTTGAGCTGACTTTCCATACATTATGAGATTTAGAAGGTTTTAGTTCATTTTCTGCATGTGGATATCCAACTCTGCCACCAGCATTTATTGAAACGACTACTTACACTATTGCAGATCAGATGTGAGTTTATTAATACTTACTTACTCTATTCTGTGTCATTGGTCTACATATCTATTTTGTGCCAATAAAATGCTTTTGACTACTTTATTTATAGTGTATCATCTAGTTAGGTAGTTTGTTCTTGTTCATGATTGTTTTGTTAGAGTCACGTAGTATCATAAATTTTATATTGATTTTTTTTTTGGTTTTGTCAGAGTGTCATTGTGTTTTGAAGAAGGACATTTAATACTGTTTTACATTTTTGGTTAAAATGATCCCTGCTTATCCAAGAATAAAACTTGTTGATTTTTTTGTAAAGTTTTATTTATTTGAAATTCAGAGTTACACAGAGATAGAAGGAGTGGTAGAGAGAGAGAGAGAGAAAGAGAGAGAGATCTTTCATCTGCTGGTTCACTCCCCAGCTGGCTGCAACAGCTGGAGCTATGCCAAACCGAAGCCAGGAGCCAGGAGTTTCTTCCGAGTCTCTCATGCAGGTGCAGTAGCTCAAGGACTTGGGCCTTCTTCTGCTGGTTTCCAAGGCCATAGCAAAGAGCTGGATGGGAAGTGGTGTAGCCAGGACTCAAACTAGTGCCCATATAGGATGCAGGCACTGCAGGCAGTGGGTTAATCCATTATACTACAGTGCTGGGCCCGATTTTTTTTTTTTTTTTTTTGACAGGCAGAGTGGACAGTGAGAGAGAGAGATACAGAGAGAAAGGTCTTCCGTTGCCGTTGGTTCACCCTCCAATGGCCGCTGCTGACGGGCGCACTGCGCTCGTCTGATGGCAGGAGCCAGGAGCCAGGTGCTTTTCCTGGTCTCCGATGGGGTGCAGGGCCCAAGCACCTGGGCCATCCTCCACTGCACTCCCGGGCCACAGCAGAGGGCTGGCCTGGAAGAGGGGCAACCGGGACAGAATCCGGCGCCCCAACCGGGACTAGAACCCGGTGTGCTGGCGCCGCAAGGCGGAGGATTAGCCTGTTGAGCCACGGCGCCGGCCGATTTTTTTTTTAATGGATGATCAGTTCATGTGCTGAAAGTGAGGAGATGAATGCTTCTAATATTACGATAATGCATTCTGTCTCTCTCAGATTTAGTGTTTATTTCATATTTTAATTTTTTATTTGAAAGGCATAGACACAGAGATTTTTGTTCTACTGGGTCACTCATTAAATACTGACAATAGCCAGGATTTGACAAGTTCAAAGCAATAACCCAGAACAACATGTAGGTCTTCCACATGGCAGTCAAAAACCTAAGTATTTTAGTTACCATCTGCTGCCTCCCAGGATGTACATTAGCAAGAAGCTGGTTTGGAATCAGTATAGACTGGACTCAAACCCAGGCACTCCTACATAGAGAGTGGGTATCCCAAGTGTTAATTTAACCACCACAACAAACACCTGATCTCCTTAGATGTATTAACAATGCTTTATATATTTAGATGCTCTGATGTTGGGTGTATTTATATTTATATATGTTTTAACTCAAATGTATATATTTAAATTGTTATAACCTATTGCTGAACTGATCCTTTATCTCTATGAAATAATCTTTTAACTTTTCACATTTTTTACTTTAAGTCTATTTCTCTGATAGAAGATAGAGGGATAGCTTCTATGCACTTCTTTTGGTATCTGTCTACTTGCAATTTTTAAATCTTTTCACTGTCAATTTATGTGTATTTTCATAATTGATGTGAGTAGAAAAGCTCTGTTTGTCTATTTAAGTCAGAGATGATGTGGAGAGAAAGAGAGAAAAGAGAGAATGAGAGGTCTTCCATCCATTGGTTCGTTTTCAAATGATTGCAACAGTTGTTATTAGATGAGGCCAAAGTCAGGAGACACAATCTCCAAATGATTCTCACATATCAGTAGCAGGCATCAGAGTACTTGAGTCATTACCTACTGCCTCCCAGGCAGAGTAGCAGAAAAGCTAGATCAGATGCCCAAAATGCCCAGGACTTGAACCTGTATTTCAAAATGGAATCCCAAATGTTGGCTTAAGCCTCTGGGGTATAAAGCTTGTCTTTAGTCCTGGTTTTTAAATCCATTCAGCTACTCTTCTTTATGATTATAGAATTTTTTAAAGACATTATATTTATGGAAGATTTTAACCAGTAAGGACTTATTACTGCATTTTGTTTTTTGCTGGTTGTTTTCTAGCTGTTTTATTCCTTTCCTGGTGGTGAAGTGATTTTCTCTACAAAAATGATTTCTGTTTTTGTAAGTTTTTGCTTTGAGGCAACCATGAAGTTTACAAAAATGTAGTTACAATGGATTTTATTAAGCTATAGCAAAAGAACTTTGATGGCCAAAAAAACTCTCCACTATCTTCACTGCACTCTTCTCCACATTTAAATTTTTAAAAACACAGGTTACATCTTTTTGTATTATATATCCCTTAATAAATGATTCTAGCTGTTATTTAATAATTTTGTCTAGTAGCCTTCTATAAATATAAGCATTTTATATATTATTATTTTATTTAAGAAAACTATAAAACTATTTTTAAAGATTTATTTATTTGAAAGACAGAGTTACAGAGAGGCAGAGGCAGAGGCAGAAGCAGAGAACGAGAGGTCTTCCATCCGCTGGTTCACTCCTTAGATGGCTGCAGTGGCTGGAGCAGCCAGGAGCCAGGAAATTCTTCCAGCTCTCCCACATGGATGCAGGGGCCCAAGGACTTGGGCTATCTTCTGCTGCTTTCCCAGGCCATAGCAAAGAGATGGATCAAAAGTGGAGTAGTCAGGTCTTGAACCAGCACTACTGCAGGCAGGGGCTTAATCCACTACACCATAGCGCTGGCCCTGAAAACTAATAATTTCTATATAATATTTCTAATTAGCTAGAAAACTAATATATACATATACTTTTATCAGTGAGTTTTATGCCTTTTTTTTGTACTCTTTAATGTCCTTTTCTCTAAAGTTGAATTATTTTTGGCATCATGAGGCAAGTCTAGTGATAAATTCTCTCAATGTTTGTTCAGTTTTAATTTATTTTCTCTTGAAATTTTATTGTACTTATGTAGATGATTTTAAAAATCAAAAATACTAGTATTTATATAAGTTCTCATCATTGAAGTTGACTTAAATAAACATGTGTAGAATTAACACACAAAAATTCATTACAAATTCATTCATTTCTAAACACAACTCTGCGATAATAGATATCTTCGGCTCACAGATATCATAAATATTAGGCTTGCTTTCTCTGTAGGACTCTCAGTATGGTGAAAATGGGAAAGCAAGACATAGATTATCATGAGAGTTTATTGTTACACAAATAATATTGAATTAACTAATTTATTTCTATATTTACTTCTATCCCAAATTATATTTTGGAAATTGTTATTATCCCTAGAATATCAAGAGGTGGATTGTTACCTTTACTTAGTAATGATATTAGAAGGATTATTTTTTGTTTTTATCCTCTAAAACTTACTATGGGTTATATTAACAAATACAGTCAGTAGTTTTAAAACAGAACTTTTTGAAAATATTTGCTTATTTCTTAAATCATTCTGTAATTTGCTCTATTTTTAAACATTTGTTCATATGTTTTGCTCTCTGCTTAAAATAGTCCTCCTTCGGCCGGCGCCGTGGCTCAACAGGCTAATCCTCTGCCTTGCGGCGCCGGCACACCAGGTTCTAGTCCCGGTTGGGGCACCAGATTCTGTCCCGGTTGTCCCTCTTCCAGGCCAGCCCTCTGCTGTGGCCCAGGAGTGCAGTGGAGGATGGCCCAGGTGCTTGGGCCCTGCACCCCATGGGGAGACCAGGAAAAGCACCTGGCTCCTGGCTCCTGCCATCGGACGAGCGCGGTGCGCCGGCCACAGCGCGCCATCCGCGGCGGCCATTGGAGGGTGAACCAACGGCAAAGGAAGACCTTTCTCTCTGTCTGTCTCTCTCACTGTCCACTCTGCCTGTAAAAAAAAAAAAAAAATAGTCCTCCTTCATATTCCTGTCCCAACTAAATAAAATGTCATCAAGAGCCAAAGCAGGGCTGTAAGGTGGGTGCTTCATGATTTCCCATCAAAATTTTTACAATGTTGCCCCTTTTTTGAGAGAAATACATAGCAGCTTTATCATAATGGAGATGGGTTCTTTGGGAAAGTTCTACTGGATCTTCCCCCAACCACCCCTTTTTTTTTTTGAAAAGCCAAGTTAGAGACATCTTTAGTACTCCCCTAATGGCCACAACAGCTAGTGCTGGGCTAGTCAGAAGAACTCCATCCAGGTCTTTTCTATGTTTGGCAGGGCTCTAAGCAGTTAGGCCATCTTCTGCTGCTTTCCCAGGCACATTACTAGGGTCTTGAGTCAAAACTGGAGCCCTCTGAACTGGAACCAGTGCCCATATGGGAGATCAGTGACACAAAGTGCCTGCTTAACCTTCTGTACCATAGTGCTGTTCCCTTCCCTTCTCAATAAAATCACAGCTCGGTTTCTCAGAACAATGTTTATAAGCAGATGTCATCATTCTTTGGTCTCCAGGAGGTGAAAAGCAAAAAGCCTTGAGCATCTACAGAATTGTTTTGCCCTACCTTTAATTTTAACTATTATGATTTGATTTTAATGAACCATTTTTTTTTGGTTCATGTTAACATTGCTTTGATTATACTTATATTTTGTCTTCAGAATCTCATGGTTAAAACATTTTTAATTTGATTTCATTTCTTTGAAGAAGTCTTTCAGGGTCTTGATCACACTCTTTAAAATTTGCATTGGAAGCACTACTCTTGTCTGTATTTGTTCCAGGTGCAACAGTTTCTGCACTCATGGATAAGAGATTTTACTACATTTGGGCCAGGGGTAGGTGGCTTAAGCTTTTGCTTCTAATTCTCATATTTTTGTATCAGTGCTGATTGCAAACCAGGTTTCTGCAACTGTCCCTACTATGCATTTGGGACAGTCAGATAAAGTTTTTCGCTCCTGGCTTTGCCCAGTCTTGCCTAATGTTGGCTTTTAGAGAATGAATCAGTGGTTGGAAGAGCTCTCTGTTTCTGCTGCTGTGTCTTTCCAGTGAGTGAATGAATGAGTGAGTTAAGGAATGAATGAGTGTATGGGTCTTCTCTAAAAAATTTGAAAAAGTGGGGGAAAAGTTACTTTACTGTACTTTAATTTTCAGTCAAAATTGTATAATCTGAACCAATTGATTTCTGTGCTGTTCTTTTAAATCTTTTATCCTCTTCAATTAGGGCACACATTTATTTTTTCTTTTGAAAATGATTTGCAGGTGCATGTTCATATTCAAAGCCGCTCTATTCCTTCTAAAATGAGTTATGCATTTGTAAAATGATGATTTAGTGGGGACATTGGCTTTTGCCTACAAGTACTTTTCATTAGGCATCAGTGATTTTACTATTCTTCCACTAAAACTTCACCATAAATTTGATGTTTGTTCTTCAAGCTTAGTATATTTTATGCTACTCTTACAGGGACTCCAAAATGATATTTTCTAATTCTTACATATCCTGTTCCAACATGTTACAAAAGTATGGGTTTATTTTAGAATATAAAAGTTTTTTTTTTTAAAGATTTATTCATTTATTTGAAAGAGTACAGAGAGGCAGAGACTGAAAGAGAGAGAGAGAGAGAGAGAAAGGTCTTCCATGCACTAGTTCACTTCTGAGATGGCCACCAAGGCTGGAGCTGTGCCAATCCAAAGCCAGGATCCAAGAGCTTCTTTCATTTCTCCCACATGAATGCAGGGGCCCAAGGAGTTGGGCCATCTTCTGCTTCCCCAGGCCATAGCAGAGAGCTGGATCTGAAGTGGAGTATCTGGAACTTGAACCAGCACCCATAAGGGATGGCAGCTCTGCAGGCAGCAGCTTAACCCACTACACCAGTACGCCACAGCACTGTCTCCAGTATATGAAATTTTAAATTGATGCTTCTTTGTCTGCATTTTCCAAGAAATTACTGTAAACTCCACACCTAAATAAGTTCTTTTTTTTTTTTTGCCGTATATAGACTTCTTGCCTTTCTATAATATAAAAGTTATAACTTTTTTTTATTATAAAGCTTTTATTTAAAGAATATAAATTTCCAAAATACAGCTTATAGATTACAATGGCTCCCCCCACATAACTTCCCTCCCACCCACAACCCTCCCCTTTCCCACTCCCTCTCCCCTTCCATTCACATCAAGATTCATTTTCAATTCTCTTTATATACAGAAGATCAGTTTAGTACATATTACATAAAAATTTCAACAAACAACACACAACTCACATGGCAAAAAGTTGTAACTTTGAATTCACATCTTTTATTTTAAGGATGAAGCAAGTGAGGAAAGTTCTCTCACTTAAAAATTAAGAATATGATAGATATGTTGTAGATTAAGATTTTTTTTTTTTACATTCAAATATCAGTTTACCTCAACTTTAAATGCTTTAGTATTGTCATTGTCAGACCTGTGATTACTTTCAGAAAACCAATTATCTTCTGAATGGACTTTAGAGCCTAGATTGTCAAAATTAATTCCCTGTTTTAAATAAAAATTATTTATTTGAAAGGCAGTTACAAGGAGGCAGAGACAAAGAAAGAGATCTTCTATTTACTGGTCATTCCTCAGATAGCCACAATGGCTGTGGTTTAGCCACGCTGAAATCAGGAGCCCAGAACTCTATCATAGACTACTGACCCAAATACTTGGACATTTTCTGCTGCCTTCTCAGGCACATTAGGAGAGATGGATTGGATGTTAAGCAGCAGAGATTCAAGTATCTGTGGGATGCCAGCATTTCAGACTGCATCTTTACCCCCATGCCCTGATGCCAACCTTAAAAGTTCTAATTCACATATCATTTTTTGCTTATAATATTTAGTATGTAATTGCTGTTACAGTACTCCTCCCCTCCCCCCAATAGGTATTGTCTTCTGAAAATTTTAAAGCAATGTCAGATATTGAGAGAAGCTCTTATGGCAGTGGGAAAACAGGTTATATGGCATGGGCGGAGAAATGATGAACCAGCTCATTATTGTAGCATCTGTGAGGTAAGTAACTGTTTTTATTGAGATTCTTTTTTATTATTAATTTATTTTTGCATCATGCTTTTTATTGAAGTTGATATTATGGTTTGTCTTTTAAATTCTAATTTGCTATTTTAATATTTTGCTAATACTTATTAACCTAGAAGTATTTTTTTTCATTTAATTAGTTTTATTTATTTTATTTTATTTTAATCTATTCTATTTTATTGATTTTATTTTGTAAATATAAATTCCCAAAGTACAGTTTATGGATTACAATGGCTTCCACCCCGCCCCATAATTTCCCTCGCACTCGCACCCCTCCCATTTCCCGCTCCCTCTCTGATTCCATTCACATCAAGATTCATTTTCAATTATCTTTATATACAGAAGATCAATTTAGTATTTATTTAGTAAAGATTTCATCAGTTTGCACCCACACAGAAACACAAAGTGTGAAATACTGTTTGAGTACTAGTTATAGCATTACTTCACTTTGGACAACACATTAAGGAAAGATCCCACGTGAGAAGTAAGTACACTGTGACTCCTGTTGTTGAATTAACAATTTGACACTCTTGTTTATGGCATCAGTAATCTCCCTAGGCTCTACCCCATGATTTGCCAAGGCTATGGAAGCCTTTAGGGTTCGCTGACTTCGATCTTATTCCGACAGGGTCATAGTCAAAGTGGAAGTTCTCTCCTCCCTTCAGAGAAAGGTACTTCCTTCTTTGATGGCCCCATCCGTTCCACTGGGATCTCACTCGCAGAGATCTTTCATTTAGGTCTTCTTTTTTTTTCAGAGTGTCTTGGCTTTCCATGCCTAAAATATTCTCATGGGCTCTTGAGCCAGATCCGAATGCCTTAAGGGCTGATTCTGAGGCCAGAGTGCTATTTAGGACATCTGCCATTCTATGAGTCCGCTGTGTATCTCGCTTCCCATGTTGGATCATTCTCTCCCTTTTTGATTCCATCAGTTAGTATTAGCAGACACTAGTCTTGTTTGTGTGATCCCTTTGACTCTTAGACCTATCAGTGTGATCAATTGTGAGCTGAAATTGATCACTTGGACTAGTGAGATGGCCTTGGTACATGCCACCTTGATGGGATTGTATTGGAATCCCCTGGCACGTTTCTAACTCCATCATTTGGGGCACAACTGATTGAGCATGTCCCAAATTGTACATCTCCTCCCTCTCTTATTCCCACTCTTATATTTCACAGGGATCACTTTTCAGTTAAAATTCAAACACCTAAGAATAATTGTGTGTTAATTACAGAGTTCAACCAAGAGTACCAGAACAAAACAGAGAAAAAATCCTTAATGTATAAAGTATTACATTGTACATCAGCAGTCAGCACAAGAGCTGATCAAGTCTCTGTTTCTCATAGTGTCCATTTCACTTCAACAGGTTTCCACTTTGGTGCTCAGTTAGTCGTCGCCAATCAGGGAGAACATATGGCATTTGTCCATTTGGGACTTGGTTAATTCACTCAGCATGATGTTTTCCAGATTCCTGCATTTTGTTGCAAATGACCGGATTTCATTGTTTTTGACTGCTGTATAGTATTCTATAGAGTACATGTCCCATAATTTCTTTATCCAGTCTGCTGTTGATGGGCATTTGGGTTGGTTCCAGGTCTTAGCTATGGTGAATTGAGCTGCAATAAACATTAAGGTGCAGATAGCTATTTTGTTTGCCATTTTAATTTCCTTTGGGTAAATTCCAAGGAGTGGGATGGCTGGGTTGTATGGTAGGTTTATACTCAGGTTTCTGAGGAATCTCCGGTCTGACTTCCATAGTGGCTTAACCATGTTGCATTCCCACCAACAGTGGGTTACTGTCCCTTTTTCCCAACATCCTCGCCATCATCTGTTGTTGGTATATTTCCTAATGTGAGCCATTCTAACCTGGGTGAGGTGAAACCTTATTATGCTTTTGAATTGCATTCTGTAGTTGCTAGTGATCTTGAGCATTTTTTCATGTGTCTGTTGGACATTTGGATTTCTTCTTTGGAAAAATGTGAGGTCCTTGGCCCATCTCATCAGTGGGTTGTTTGTTTTGAAATTGTGGAGTTTCTTTATCTCTTATAGATTCTGGTTATTAATCCTTTATCTGTTGCATAGTTTGCAAATATTTTTCCCATTCTGTCGGTTGCCTCTTCACTCTCCTGACTGTTTCTTTTGCAGTACAGAAACTTCTCAATTTGATGCATCCCAAATGTTAATTTTGGCTTTGATGCCTAGCCTCCAGGGTCTTTATAGGAAGTCTTTTTTGGGTACCTATATCTTGCAGGGTTTCTCCAATGCTCTCTAATAATTTGATGGTGTTGGGTCGTAGGTTTAGTCTTTATTTGATGTTGAGTGGATTTTTGTGTAAGGTGTAAGGTGGAGGTTTTCTTTCATGCTTCTGCATGTGGAGATCCAGTTTCACAGCATTGTTTATTGAATAGACTGTCCTTACTGCAGGGATTGGTTTTAGATCCTTGATCAAATGTAAGTTGGCTGTAGATGTTTGGATTGAGTTCTGGTGTTTCTGTTCTGTTCCATTGGTCTATCCATCTGTTTCTGTACCAGTACCATGCTGTTTTGATAACAACTGCCCTGTAGTATGTCCTGAAGTCTGGTATTGTGATGCTTCTGATTTGTTTTTGTAGTAGAAAATTGCTTTCGCTACTTGAGGTCTCTTGTGTCTCCTTATGAATTTCAGCATCATTTTTTCCAGATCTGTGAAGAATGTCTTTGGTATTATGATTGGTATTGTATTGAATCTAAATTGCTTTATGGCGAATGGACATTTTGATGATATTGATTCTTCCATTCCATGAGCATGGAAGATTTTTCCATTTTTTGGTATCCTATTCTAATTCTTTCTTTAAGATTTTTAATTCTCATTGTAAAGATCTTGGTTAAGTTTATTCCAAGGTATTTGATTGTTTTTGTAGCTATTGTGAATGGGATTGATCTTAAAAGTTCTTCCTCAGCTGTGGCATTGTTTGTGTATACAAAGGCTGTTGATTTTTGTGCATTGATTTTATATCCTGCTACTTTGCAAAACTCTTCTATGAGTTCCAATAGTCTCTAAGTAGAATTCTTTAGGTCCCCTAAGTAAAGAATCATATTGTCTGGAAAGAGGGATAGTTTGAGTTCTTCCTTCCCAGTTTGTATCCCTTTAATTTCTTTTTCTTGTCTGATATCTCTGCTAAAACTTTCAGAACTATATTGAATAGCAGTGGTGAGAGTGGGCATCCCTGTTTGGTACCAGATCTCAGTGGAAATGCTTCCAGCTTTTCCCCAATCAATAGGATGCTGGCCTTGGGTTTTCCATAAATTGCTTTGTTTATATTGAAGTATGCTCCTCCATACCCAGTTTGCTTAGAATTCTTCATGAAAGGGTGTTGTATTTTATGAAATGCTTTTTCTGCATCTATTAAGATAATAATGTGTTTTTTTTTTCTTCTGCAGCCTGTTAATGTGGTGTATCACGTTGATTGTTTTGCGAACACTGAACCATCCCTGCATACCAGGGATAAATCCCACTTAGTCTGGGTGGATGATCTTTCTGATGTGTTGTTGCATTCTACTGGCCAGAATTTTATTGAGGATTTTTGCCTCTATGTTCATCAGGGATATTGGTCTGTAGTTCTCTTTCAATGCTGCATCTTTTTCCGGCTTAGGAATTAAGGTGATGCTGGCTTCATAGAAAGAATTTGGGAGGATTCACTCTGTTTTGATTGCTATGAATAGTTTCAGAAGAATTGGAGTTAGTTCTTCTTTAAATGTCTGATAGAATTCAGCAGTGAATCCATCTGGTCCTCGGCTTTTCTTTGTTGGGTGGGCCTTTATTACTGTCAGTTTCTGTCTCAGTAATGGGTCTGTTTAGGTTTTCTTTGTCTTCCTGGCTCAATTTAGGTAGGTTGTATGTGTCTAGGAATCTATCCATTTCTGATAGATTTCCCTGTTTGCTGGCATACAAGTCCTTGTAGTAATTTCTGATGATTCTTTTTATTTCTGTGGTGTCTGTTGCTACGTTTCCTTTTTCATCTCAGATTTTATTTGTTTGGGTCTTTTCCCTTCTTTTTTTTTTTTGTTAGTTGGGCCAATTGGTGTCAATTTTGTTTATTTTTTTCAAAAAACCTGCTCCTCATTTGGCTTATGTTTTTGTTAATTTTTTAGATTTAATCCTGTTGATTTTATCTCTGATTTTTGTTATTTCTCTTCTATTCTATTTGGGTCTGGTTTGCTGCTGATTTTCTAGATCCCTGAGATGAACTGAAAGCTCATTTATTTGTTACCTTTCCCATTTTTTGATGTAGGCACCTACTGATATAAACTTTCCTCTTGACACTGCTTTTGCTATATCTCATAAGTTTTGATATGTTGTGCTGCTATCCTCATTTACTTCCAGCATGTTTTTGATTTCTCTTTTGATTTCTTCTATGACCCATTGTTCATTCAGGAGCATGTTGTTCAGTCTCCATGTGTTTCCATATCCTCTAGGGATTCCTGAGTTGCTAATTTCCAATTTCATTCCTAATGGTCTGAGAAGCTGCATTGTATGATGCTAATTCTCATGAATTTGCTGAGACTTGCTTTATGGCCTAGTATGTGGTCAATCCTAGAGAAGGTTCCATGTACTGCTGAGAAGAATGTAAATGCTTTTTGTGTAGGATGAAAAGTTCTGTGGATATCTGTTAGATCCATTTGGGTTACAGTGTCGTTTAAATCTACTGACTCCTTGTTGATCTTCTGTCCTGTTGATCTGTCAATATCTGTGAGTGGAGTATTGAAGTCCCCCAGTACTATTGTATTGGGGTCTAAGTCTCCCTTTAAGTCCCTTAACAAGTCTTTTAAATAAACCGGTGCCTTGTAATTAGGTGCATATAATCGTTATATCTTTGTTGAATGCGTCCCTTATTCATTATATAGTGTCCCTCTTGTCCCTTCTAATAGTTTTTGTGGTAAAATTTGTATTATCTGGTATTAAGATGGCTACGCCCGCATTTTTTTCGTTTCTGTAGGCATGGTATACCTTTTCCCAGCCTTTCACTTTCTTCTGCATGCATCTTTGTTGGAAATATGTGTTTCTTTTAAGCAGCAAATAAAAGGGTTTTGTCCTTAACCCAATCAGCCAATTGGTGTCTTTTAACTGGACTGTTCAGGCCATTACGTTCAATGTGACTATTGATAACTGGTAACTTTGCCCTGCCATTTGCCAAAGATATTTGCTAATATATGCTTTTAATTCCCTGTGATCTTTGCTGTGAGGTTTCCTTCCTTTAGCTTCTTTGAAGTGACGACCGTGTTTCTGTGTTTCTGTGAATAGCACATCTTTAAGCATCTTTTGTAGGGCTGGACGCGTGGCGACACATTCTCTCTGTTTCTGTTTGCTGTGAAAGGTCCTTATTTCACCTTCATTCACAAATGAGAGCTTTGCAGGATATAGTATTCTGGGCTGGCGGGTTTTCTCTCTTAGTACCTGGGCTATGTCTCACCATTCCCTCCTAGCCTGTAGGGTTTCTGGTGAGAAGTCTGCTGTGAGTCTAATTGGAGATCCTCTGAGAGTAATTTGATGTTTCTCTCTTGCACATTTTAGGATCTTTTCTTTTTGTTTCACTGTGGTGAGTTTAATTACAACATGTTGTGGTGAGAATCTCTTTTGGTCATGTTTGCTAGGGTTTCTATGAGCTTCCTGTACTAGGATGTTTCTGTCCTTCTCCAAACCTTGAAAATTTTCTCCTAGTATCTCACTAAAAAGGCCTTTTAATCCTTTCTCCCTCTCCATGCCTTCAAGAACTCCTAGAACCCGAATGTTGGGTTTTTTAACAGTATATTGTAAGTTCCCGACGATATTTTTTAGATTTCTAATTTCCTCTTCTTGTCTTTGGTTTGATTGTTTCCTCTCCTGTTCTCTGTCTTCTAGGTCCGATATTCTCTCTTCTGCTTCACCCAGTCTGGTTATAAGGCTCTCAAGATTGCTTGTCACTTGATCTATTGAATTCTTCAATCATTAAGATTTTTTTGTCACTATCGTAGCTTCTTGTTCTACTAGTTGTTTCGTTTCGTTTTGATTCCTCCGTAATATTTCATTCTCGCAAGAGAGATTTTCTATCTTATCCATTAAAGATTTCTGTAGTTCAAGAATTTGTTTTTGAGAACTTCTTAATGTTCTTATCCATTTTTTGAGTTCTGCTTCTTGCATTTCTTCTATCTCATCATCTTCGTAATCTTGAAGATGTTTTTCATTTGGGGTCATCATAGTGTCTTCCTTGATCTTGTTACCTCGTTATCTACTTTTGTTTGGCATTTTTTTTTCCACACTCTTTCTCCGTGTTGTCAAGGTAACAGAGTTTGCGTACATGATGAGTTCCCCGGTTCAGGCTCCCCCTCAGATTTAAACAGCCTTGGGTTGTTGGTTCCGCCTGCCTCAGTGGCGGGTGGGCGGGTGGGCGCCATTTTACTGCTCTTTGTCTGGCTCGACTTTGTAAGGTGGGTGAAGAGAGAGGCTAGTGTCCGTGCGGGTTTCCCTCAATTGTGCTGTTTCCCCCATGGGGTCTGTTTCCCCCCGCCAGTGTCTCGGGATCTTTGTCTCACCTCCCGTTCCAGCGCTGGCACGCTGATTTTGCTATGGCGGCTTTGTCCTGTGCGGCTCCGTTCTGCCTGGCTCTATCCTGCCTGGCTCCGTCCCACCGGCGGCTCCCGTCCCACTGCGGCATGGTTCGCCATGGGCAAACTTACTTTCTCCTAGGTCCTCTGTGTCTCATTCACTGGGTCCATAAGAATTTCCTCTGCATTTTTTCCCCTGAGACTTTTCCTGAGGCTATAGTAACCCTACTTTTATTAAACTATCTTTTCCTGAACTGTTGGTGCGCGTCCTCACTATTCCTCCATCTTGGCTCCACCCCCCCAACTATGTTTTCTTAATTTTAAGTATTTTCACATGACCAAAAATCATTGCCCATTATTTCATTTTATTAAAATGTTATTATCAATTCATTTACCTCATTTACCTCTATTTTATTAAAATGGTGTAACAAATTCATTTACCTCTATTCATTGTTTTTTCTCTTGTATAAAATAGGTGGAGGTTTTTAATCTACTTTTTGTCACTAATGAAAGCAATTCTCAAAAGACCTATGTGGTACATTGCCAAGACTGTGCGCGGAAAATAAGTGGAAATTTGGAAAATTTTGTGGTGCTGGAACAGTACAAAATGGAGGACCTGATGCAAATCTATGATCAGTTTACATTAGTAAGTCAGTTCATCTCATGAGCACATAGTTAGCTGGGTGGTGAAGCAACAGTTTTGATTTTGCTACCTGAAACAGAAGTTAATAAGATTTAAGTTTGTCATTGCTCAGTAGATGCTGTATGAAGGAGATGCATATCCTCCCTCATGCTTCATATCAGTTTATATGAAATTTATGCATATGAATATTTTGCTTCTTAATGACAGTTTTGCAAATAGTGGTTAGAATAATCACATTTTTAAAGCTTGAACCGGCGCCACAGCTCAATAGGCTATCTTCCGCCTGTGGTGCTGGCATTCTGGGTTCTAGTCCCTGTCAGGGTGCCGGATTCTGTCCCGGTTGCCCCTCTTCCAGGCCAGCTCTCTGCTGTGGCCCAGGAATGCAGTGGAGGATGGCCCAGGTGCTTGGGCCCTGCAGCCACATGGGAGACCAGGAGAAACACCTGGCTCCTGGCTTCAGATAAGTGCTGTGCTCCTGCTGCAGTGCGCAGGCCGCAGTGGCCTTTGGAGTGTGAACCAATGGCAAAAAGGAAGACCTTTCTCTCTGTCTCTCTCTCTCAGTGTCCACTCTGCCTATTCAAAAAAAAAAAAAAAAAGCTTGATGATCATTTAGAATATTGTTACAGCACATATGCTATTTGACCTCATAACTTTTTTTTTTGACAGGCAGAGTGGACAGTGAGAGTGAGAGAGACAGAGAGAAAGGTCTTCCTTTTCTGTTGGTTCACCCCAGTGGCCACTGCAGCCAGCGCGCTGCACTGATCCGAAGCCAGGAGCCAGGTGCTTCTCCTGGTCTCCCACGTAGGTGCAGGGCCCAAGCACTTGGGCCATCCTCCACTGCACTCCTGGGCCACAGCAGAGAGCTGGCCTGGAAGAAGGGTAACTGGGACAGAATCCACTGCTCCAATCGGGACTAGAACCCGGTGTGCTGGTGCCGCAGGCAGAGATTAACCTATTGAGTCGTGGTGCCGGCCGACCTCATAACTTTTATAATATGTTAGCTGATTTAATTCTTCTGTAGTGATTATTGTGAAAAATTTAACATTCATGAAAGAAAACTCATGTAAATTGCAGTGTCCATTTTTAAAAATATACTGTTTGAAATTCTTGCTTTCAATGGCTCTGTGTTGTAATCTCAGATAATGATTTTAATAAATAATGAACCACAGAAAAATGGAAGTAATAATAACTAAGACTCTTAGAAAATTGGGTACAATGGAAATATTAAGTATCTCACTTAGCAAGCTAGAAATATTTGTTGTTTCTTTTGGATTTCCATGATAGCCAGGCTGTTATTGTTGAACTGTGAACTATAAAATGTTCTTAAGGATAAATATAGCAAAATAAATAAATAACATGCCTTATTTTTTATTTTTAGGTTCCGTCATTATCATCTTCATCTTGATATAGTTCTGTGAATATTAAGTGAGACCTTTCTTCTTTTCAGGAAATAGCTACACTACCAGTTTTGTAGCTATTTGATAAAACTGCTGACTCAAAAGATATGTCTATGCAACCTTCCAAGAACAGAGTGTCAAGCAACTGGAACAGGGAGCATACTGCTCTACTCCAAAACTGACAAAGCTGAAGCAGCTGTACTTAAAAAAAGGAAAAATAATAACCTTATGTTTGTGTATATCTGACAAAATTGTCACTTTTACACAGACAGCTGACTTGAAGATAAGTTTTTTTTATTGTCTGTTTCTAGACTGACGATTTGACTTGCATCTATATTATACCTCTCCAAAATTTTCCTGGGGAGCAACTGGGTGACAATACTGTTCTACCTGTCTCTAGCTTTTTTTTTTTTTTTGGGTAAATATGTGTGGAAGTTTTTCATTATTTTGTGTCTTTTTATATTTCTTTGAGGCCATAATGATTACACTTGTGATTCCAAAATAGATTTTTAAAAAACTAATGGCCGAGACACAAAGATAATGGGTTGCACACAAACTAAGGAATAAACTTCAACTTTGTGATTTGGTTTCTAGTCTTGATACAGATTTACACTATTTATAAATACATATTTATTGCTTGGAAATACTTGTGAATGGGATGTTAATTTTTTTAGACTTACTTGCCATAAGATACTAAGGAGTTGTATAATTTTAATCAATACTCCTAGTACATTTTCTATATTAAGTAAAATTATTTAGCTTCTTTTGGAAATTTTTATTAGATTCGTTTAATTTTTAAATGGTTTCCACTGATTTGTGTCTTAAAAAGACTCCCTCTAAAGACCAAATTTTTGTTAATTTTCAAATTTAATGATTATATGTATTTTATATATGTGCATATATACACATATGTACAATATATATAGAAATCTCAACATAAAATTATATAAATGTGAGCATTTTTAATTTTTTATATTTGTGATAGTTTTGGGGTACCTCCTGTAAAATATTGCTTACAAAAGGATGCTATTTTTAAAGTAGATGTCTTTTCTTCTGATTTATTAAGTTACATTACTGGAGTAATAGCCAATAAATATTTGCTTACAAAATTATTTTATAATTGTAGAAAACAAATGGTGAGTAAAATGAAAATTTTAAAGCTCACATAGATTTGATAAATCTTGTTCCTCATCCATAGTTTTTTATTATAAAGTATTAAGAGTGATGACCTTCATATTAGAAAAAAATATTTTGAGGGACTTGCAGATGACTTTGAAATTCCATACTCTGCTATTGTATGCGTAATTTGGGATGGCAAAGGGAGTATTAAAATTTTCTCTCACAAGTTAATTTTAACCTAGGTACTTAAAAATACCTTTATTCATATGAACAACAATTTTAATTTAACAGTATTATTCCATTTGGATTTTCTATTTCTATAGTTGCTGAAGCATTTGAACTATCTTTTGTTCTACCACATAATTGTTTCTAAGAGTTTTCTAGGGAGTGCTTGTGAAGAATCGTAAGATGACATAAATGAAGTTTTTAATATAAATTTTGAGAGAACTTCTTATTCTGTATAATGATATATTTTGGAAGCTGCATCATTGAATAACATTCTCCAAACAGTTTTGGAGTATTTTGGCCTTTTAAGACAAAAAGCATTGTGAGTAAAAAGAAAGCTTTTTTAAAAAATTTTTATTTGTTTGAAAGGCAGAGAGAGAGAACTTCTTGTTCTTCTAATTCACTCCCAAATGCCAATAACAGTTGGCTGGGCCAGTCTAAAACCAAGCCAGGAATTCAGTTGACATCTCAGGTGGGTGCCAGTTGAATTATTGGTGCTACTTCCTAGAGTTTACATTCACAGGAAGCAGAGTCAGGATTGAAACTGAGGTGCTCTGATATAAGTTGCAGGTTTCCCAAGTGGTATGCTAACCTCTGTGCCATATGCCAGTTGCAATGGTGATATTTTGTTCCATTAGGTAGTACTTTGAATACCAGAAGTGAAAACATGCATATAGTTGCTGAAGGAAATAATGGAAATTACTAATTACAACTACTCCTAGATATTTTAAATGGTAGTATTTTTGTGATTGGAGCTGAGGGAGAGGCATGACAGGTAAAATCTTTCTCTTCAAAAATAAGAGTAAATGCCAAGACAAATATTTCCCAACAAAAATTGCAAGCCACTCAATAAGAAGCATAAATGATTAAAAAATTCTAATGCCACACCTAAATTTTTCTAAACTACTCTGTTTTGAATTACTGTTAAAAAAATTTTGTGTCCCAACTTTTTCATGATGGAAATGTCAAAATTAATAGAGGCTGAAATTACTGAATTTGCCTTTATGAATACAAATTTGGGTTGTATATTAATGATAATAGTTTTCAGAAAAGTTTTTAAAGGGATACAGAAAAGGAAAAGAAAATATAGCATCATGTAAGAAATATATCAGATTATATCTATATCCTGTGCTACTTACCTTTTGTTTCATCAATTTATCATCCTTCATAGATACATTTTTAGAGTTTTAAATGAATAGATTAGAATTTTTTCTTCACTAGAAATGTGAAACATCTAAGGTACATTTCAATTATATAGATTTGTATCACATACATTATTTAGTAAAACACGTAATTCACAAATAGCATAAAATAACCGATTTTCTTCCATAAACCAAGTAGGAACTAAATGGACAACAGATCCATATATTATTTTTTCTTTGTTACAAAACATGAACTTTTAGTTAATATTAGTTTGCATTTTTGTGATGAATATGTATTTTAAACTTGCTTATTCCATTTGCTACAGTACATCCAACCTGCATTTTAATACAGAACCTAACTCAGTTTTCCAATGTAGCACATTACAAAGTAGGACTTCCAAATAATAGTGTTTGATCCATTGAAGTTTATGATCAGGTAACTTGAATTCAATATAAATGAAATGAAAAGTTCTTTTGAGCTTTCTGTGTAGATTTAAATTACTATTTAGACTTAAAGTTGCTGTGATACATATTTTCATTTTGAAGGCATTATCTTATATTTCTTCTTCTAAGAACCAAATTTGGATGTGATACAAATGTGCCTTGTTCCTTTCATATGTATATGTCAAGGGGAGATTTATGATGAATGCTTTTGGAGCTTGCATTCAAAGATGATTCAAGTTAATCTATTTCTCTTTCCTCTCAATATATGAATACTAAGGCACTGAAAGAGTTAAGAGATGGCTTAAAATATCCTAAGTCAAGTTAAACTTACAACTGTATAAGCAACTAGTGATTAAGATATTGACTGGTTTTAAATGAAAGAATTATTAATTTGCAGAATTTTCCTTTTGAACATATTCCATTTGTTCTTTGTAACGAGTCTGAGGATGGCATTTCTGGGAGGGAAGAAATGCTTTGGGTTTGAACACCTATGCTCTGCAAAGGAAGTGAGAGACACAGAGTTTGGAAACATCGAGTAAAATTATAGGCCATATTGTCTTTTTTAAAAAAATTATTAATTTATTTGAAACTCAGAGTTAAGAGAGAGAGGGAGAGACAAATATCTGCCATCTTCTGGTTCACTTTGTTATTGGCTGCTGAGCCAGACAAAGCCAGGAGCCAGGAACTTCTTCCAGATCTCCAGTTGGGTGAAGAGACTGAAGCAGTGGGGTTATTTCCCCAGGCCATTAGTGGAGAGCTGGATCAGAAATGGAGCATCCATTTTGTGAATCTGTCCTCATTTTGGATACTGGCTTCTCAGGGGGCAGCTTTGTTCACTCTGCCACGATACTAGGCACTAATTGTCTGATGGAAAGGGTTAGTTTCTTCAAATTCTTTATAGATTTATTTACTTATTTTGAAAATAAAATATATGAGACAGAGTCTCAATTTTTAAGTTTTGTTTCTACATTGATTGGTTTATTTTTAAGGCAGAATTAGGATAGAGATGGAGAGGGGGAGAGGTCTCCCACTGCTGGCTCACTTTTCAAATGGTCACAAGAGCTGGGGCTGGGCAAGGCTGAAACTAGGATCATGTTACTAATGTAGGTGGCAGGGGCCCAGGCACAGAGATCATCATCTTCTTTTCTCAGGGACAGCAAGGACCTGGATCTGAAACATCCAGATGATATTTTACTTTGGCATTAAATGCTTCCCAATTTGTCACGCTAAAGTGTGACTCAACTATATCTGCCATGTACTGTGTACTTATGAAAAGGATTATATAAGGACTATCCCAAACATTTTCCCATTTAATCTTCATCAGGTGTCTCCGTGGAAGATACTGTTTTGTCTTTGTGTTTTGGTTGGAGAGGTGAAGTATTTACATTTGAGCTGCTTACAGAATTAGGAGTCTTTATTTTATTGGAATTGAAAAAATTACAAAGGCTTTTATATCTGAAGAATCTTTACATTATAGTGACTAACTTGAGTAGACTATAATTAGGATATGTATTGATATTTTGATTTCATTAAACTTTATTTTTTACATGTTGTAATTCATATATAATTGGAAGATGGTAATACAATGTTATTTTGTACTTTGTTCTTTTCCAGTGTTAACATCCTATAACAATTTTGTTTTACTGTAACAGAATGATAAAATATTTCAGGACATATCTTTAACCTGATTTGGATATTAAACTGTGTATGTTTATAATGAAACATCACAAAATATAAGACTATTATATTTATCACATTCTAGATATTGATAAAAGTACAAACAAAACAAAGCTGTATCCCATCACCCTCACCAGCTCTTAACCCCTAGCAATATATTGATAAGTGCTCCATTTCTATAATTCTGTCACTTCAGAAATGTTTTATGGAGAGATTTATGAAGCAAATAACCTGTGGGTCTGGGCTTATTTTTATAAAACAATTATTTGGAGAGGTATTCATGTTTGTATTTTTAGCAGCAGCTATTGTAGAAATGTGCTACCATTTATTTTGGCAGTTCTGTGGTCTGAATATTTGTGCTCACCTACCCAATTGGTAGTCCAAATCCTAAATTCGGAGGTGGTGATATTCTAAAATGTTCGCATTAGGAATGAATAAGTCATCAGTGTTAGTACTCTCATGATAGGTTTTATTTCTTCAAATAAGAATACATCAAGAAGAGACATCCTCTGTGAGGAAGCAGACCCTTAAATACATTGAATATGCTGTGTTTTGATCTATGAGGAATTTCTGTTGTTTTTAAGTTACCTAGCTTGTGGTGTTTTGTTGCAGCAACTCCATAAGCTATTGCCTTTATTCCTTGAAGGACATCTGTGCTATTTCACAGTTTGAGCAGTTTTGAATAAAGCTGCCATATTTGTATACAGGTTTTTGTGCATTCATGCCCTACCTTATCTTGATTATTGGATAAGATATATGACACTGGGAAATCTAGCAAAATTGGGACTAAATATAGCCATGATAGGATGCATTTTGTCAGTTGACAATATTAAAAGGATTAAACGAAGCTTGCAGAAAAGGAACATAAACAACCACTCTACTTGCAAACAAGCAATAGTATGGGTTCCTTCCTGCTGGCATTTCTCAAGGGTGGAGAGGTGGGGAACAAATGCTGTGTACTTGTTATATGAAAAGACTTGAATCTCAGTAGCATTTCTGTTTTCACCTATCTGCTTTCCCTCATGGAGAAATGGTAATACAGATTGTATGGGATGGGTTCTTCTGTCTTTGTAAGATTAAGTAAGAGGTGGGAGTGAGATCAATAGAAAGTAAGCAGAGGGCCACATATGAAACTTTACTTTTCTCATCAAAATAAAATGAATTTAGAAAACACTAGTGTTGAAATTACTGTACTTCATGGCAACACAGATGATGATTTATGGGAAGGACCATTGTCAATACATAGGCAAGAATACTAGATTGAAACAAGTACTACATTTAAGTACCAGAATGCATTATAAGTAATGCATATAATATGCATTATAAGTCTCTTACATGTTTGAGAGATAGAATGAAAGAGAGAGAGAGGTCTTTATCCACTTGTTTACTTCTCAAATGGCCTCAGCGGCTGGAGCTAAACCAATTCAAAGCCAGAAGCTTCTTCCAAGTCTCACAAATGTATACAGTGGAAGATGGCCCAGATCCACTCAACGTGGGAGATCCAGAAGAAGCTCCTGAATATGGATCAGCTCAGCTCTGGCCATTGTGGTCATCTAGGGAGTGAACCAGCAGATGGAAGACCTCTCTTTGTCTCTACCTCTTTGTAACTCTATCAAATAAATAAAATAAATCTTTAATAAATAAATAAATCTTTAAGTATTTTATCTGTGCCTTCCTATTAATATCTAAGAAATCTGTGCTGAATCCAATATGACTAATTCTTCACCTAATGTTTCCTCAAGGAGTTTCCTAGTTATTTTTGTATAAATTACATATTTCTATTAACATGTAATATTTAGACATTTTTATGGCACATTGAACAGTATTTCACAGGATGAATCAAACTGGACAGCTAGGCTTTGCATTTCGATTTTCTTTTATTTTCTTTTTGAAATTTTGCTGATTGACTCTGTAATTTCCACATTCAATATATAATCTATCACCATGTATCATAGTCATCCCAACCTATTGTGAACACTAGAACTTACTGAATATTTCTCGTGGCAGTGTTATATTTTGTCAAATACTTTGCCATATCATTGTGGTTTTTGTTCTTCATTTTGGTAATAGGCAAATTTAGTTAGGAAAAATTGGAGTTAGAAGAAAAAGCATTAACTATTTGTCAAAATAACTCCTAGGACCAGGATTGTAGGGCAGGGGTTAGTGCCAGCATCCCATAATGGCACTTGTTCAAGTCTCAGTTGCTCCACTTCTGATTCAGCTTCCTGTTAATGGCCCTGGGAAAATAGCAGAGGATGGCACAAGCGCTTGGACTAGACCTAGATGGCATTTCTGCCTCCTGAACTCAACTGGCCCAGCCCCAAATACTGTGTCCATTTGGGGAGTGAACCAATAGATGGAAGATCTCCCTCTGTGATCTGTATAACCTCTGCCAGCCAAATAAAAACCCAAGTCACTTGTGTAAATAAACCTGCCAGCCATTTCTTTTGTACCTAGGAACTGAGGGATGAGGGTGTTTGAGTATGTCAGTGTAGTCTTTCTTTACATATCAAGTTAGAGAAATGTGTGCCCCTTGAGAATTTCTGAAGATTAGGAAATAAAAAGAAGCCAGAAGGAATCAAATAAGGACTGCAAGGTAGATGCCTAATAATTTATTGTCAAAACTCTTCCCAAATTGCCTGTTTTGGTAATAACAGGAACATTTTTATGGTGAAAGATTCTCTGGTGAAGTTTTTGTGATTTTGTTGCTGTTGTTAAAGTTTTAGAAATAATCTTATAATAAATAGATATTATTGTTCTTTGACTCTTCAGAAAGTCAGCAGCAAAAGACCTTGAGCATCAAAAACTACAGCAATTATGTTTCTCTTAATTGGTAATTTGCATGGAAAAAGCTGTGAATACATAAATTTGAATCTCATTTGTGCCATAAGGAATTAGTCTTCAAACAAGATTCATCATGACATACAAGAGAGGGCTGGTATTGTGGCACAGAGGGTTAGGTCTCTACTTAAAACACTGGCATCCTTTGGTGGAGTGCTTGTTCATGTCTTAGCTACTGTACTTCCAATCTAGCCTCCTGCTCATATGCATCAGACTTCAGGAGAAGATGGCCCAATTAGGGACAAGATTGGAATCCTGGCTCTGACTTTGGCCTGGCCCAGACCTGATTGTTGCAGACATTTGGACAGTTAACTAGATTTTCTTTCACATTTTTTTTTCTAGAAAGATACACATGGTATACAAGACCTTATAGTTCTTATTTCAACAAATATAAAAATGGAAATATATTTTTTCTAATATAATACTACTATATTTTACAAATATTTTTATAAAATGGATTAAGGTATTTTCTTGTTTGATGTACAGTAATGATAGATATATCCAAGAGGAAAGATAGAAAAAATACATGCTGTAAAACCCCATAAATCAATAGATGGCATTTAGCAACCATCTTCCCTTCTCTATACAACCTCACTTTTCAAATGTAATAGAATAATGCCTTTATTCTGGGAACAAGAAGTATGGAAAGACTATGATCCTGAGATAAAGAATAAACTTTAGGTAATTTCTTTTTAGCAAACACACTTCAGGGAGATGGAGAATGCATCCCAATACACACAGAAATCTTGTGTTTTTAACAAAAGTACTTGAGACCATTACAATCTCTTTTTCACTCTTCAAGTCCCAGATACCCATAAGGCAAAGTATTGTTTTCTCTGCATTTTAAACCAGGAAAGACCCTGTTGTCATAGCGTTCCAAACTACAATCGTGGGGAGAAAAAGGCCTTTTAGTATGTGGGTCATATGGCAGGATATACAAACGCTTTGCAGATTAGTTTCAGGTTTCTGAGGTTCACTCCATTTTTCCACATTTACAAGATTGAGTTATCCTTCATATATAAAGTGGATATATACTGTAATATTTTATGTATTTCCATTGGGCTTATAAACCTCTTTCATTTTTTCTTTTTATATTTTTGGCCTTTAGGATAAGCTATATTTTTTATTTTGCTTTTATTTTTTTATTTTTAGATTTTATTCAAGGTAGGCAAACTTCATGCATTTCATGTTTACCAATTCAAGAAAATAGTGATTCTTCCTACTGTACCCTCTCTTATTCCTAAATTTCCACCATTCTTTCATCTCCCTCTGACATTCTCCTTGTTTTTACAATATCTATTTTCAGTTAGCTTTATATTCCTAAAATTAACTGTATACTAAAGACTTTAAAATCATTACATATCAAAGTGTCAATTTCACTCCTAATTATTTTTGTTAGGTACTCTTAGTTACCACAGATCAGAGAGAACATATGTATTTGTCTTTTTGGGAATGGCTATTTCTTTAAGTTTAATAGTTTCCATTTGCATTAATTTTGTTACAAATGTCAAGATTTCATTTCCTTTTTTACTGCTGTAAGGATTCCATACTGTACATATACTGTACATGTCTTCAGCAAATGGAACATATTGGTTGATGCATTATCTTAGCTATTGTGAATTAAACTGAAATAAACATGGGAATACAGATCACTCTTTCATATGCTGATTTCTTTTCATTCGGATAAATTCCCATGAGTGGAATGGCTGAGTCATCCAATAATGTTTATATTCAGATTTCTCAGGTATCTCTATAGTGGCTACAGCAGTTTACATTCCCACCAAGCGGATTAAGGTACCTTCCCCCTCACATCCTGATCGGCATTTGTGGTTTGTTAATTTCTTTATGAGAACCATTCCACCTGGGGTGAGGTGAAACTTCATTATGGTTTTAACTTGAATTTCTCTGATGGCTAATAATCCTGAGCATTTTCTCATATGTCTATTGGCCATTAAATTTCCTCCCTTGAAAAATGCTTGTTCAAGTCCTTTGCTCAATTATTAACTGCATTTTTTGTTTTGTTGCTTAGTTTCTTGAGCTCTTTACAGATTCTGGATATTAATACTTTATCAGGATTTTCCACACTACCTGGCAAAGGGTCCATGTGGTATTGCTCTTGATTCCCATTGTAACTTAAGGGGAAGTTATTATAATGTCTGGAACCCTTGATGTCCTACAAATGAAGGGAAGGATATCTTCAAATTCCTTGCAGTAGGAACCCACATAGGTGACACCCGTTTTGACTTCCAAATGGATCAGAACATCTGCAAAAAGAAAAGTGGTGGCATCTGCATCATCCGAAGAGGAACTGGGAGAAACTTCTGTTGGCAGCTCATGCCATTGTGGCCATTGAAAATCCTGCTGATGTCCATGTGATATCCTCCAGAAACACTGGCCAGAGGCTATGCTGAAGTTTGCTTCTGCCACTGGATTTACTCTTATTGCTGGCCACTTTACACATGGCGCTTTCACTAACTAGATACAGGCAGCCTTCTGGTAACCATGGCTTCTTTTATTAACTGATCCCTGTCTGACCCTCAGCCTCTCATAGAGGCTGCTTACCAATGTTCTGTGAAACAGACTCCTCTGTGGATTACTATGCCATACAACAATGAGGGAGCCCACTTAGTGGCTCTGATGTAGTGGGTGCCGGCCCAGGAGGTTCTGTGTATGCATGGTACCACCTCCTGTGAATACCCATGGAATGTCATGCTTGATCTGTACTTCTCAGAGATCCTGAAGAGATTGAAAACAAAAACAAAAAAGAGCAGGATACTGCTGGAAGAGCTGTGACCAAGGAACAATTTCAGGGCAAATTGATGGCCCAACTTCTGAGTTCACTGCTGCTCACCATAAGGTTGCAGACTGGTTGAATGTGTGCAGGTTCCCTCTCTACCTATTCAGCAGTTCACTACTGTTGGATACATATGATTATGAGTGCTAAGTTTGACACTGAAAACTGGTCTGCAGCTGCCACTACGCAAGGCACCGAATGTGAAACAGTGACCACTGAATGATACACCAACTTCTACAGATTGTGGATTTCTTTATTTTTTATACCACATGAAAATGCCTGGAATTGTATTGTATCTGTGGATGTGTTATGCTGAATTTTTACTTTTGTGTTCTGAAGATAGATGTATATGGTTGCACATACATAGGTGGTAATCCCAGGAATGATATTAACTGTAATAATCAGTTGCATTGGTGAGCCTAGATTTTGAGAGTAAGTTGGTTATCAGTGAAAAAAAAAAGACTTTATCAGTTGTATAGTTTGAAATATTTTCTCCCATTCTGTTGGTTGGCTCTTCACTGTGCTGAGTGTTTCTCTTGGAGAGCAGAAGCTTCTCAGCCTGATGTATTCCCATTTGTCAATTTTGGCTTTGATTTTGTTTCTAGATTGTTTCTAAAAGTCTTTGCCTATGTCAATGTCTTGCAGGTTTTCCCCAATGTTCTCAAATATTTTAATGGTACTAGGTATAGAATTAGATCTTTGATGCAGTTTTGAGTGGATTATTATGTATGGTATAAGATAGGGATCTAGTTTTATGCCTTTACACATGCACATGGAGATCCAGTTTTCTCATTGGCATTTGTTGAAGAGATTGTCCTAGCTCCAGGGATTGATTTTAGCTCATTTGTCAAAGATAAGTTGGTTGTAGAAGTGTATATTGATCTGCTAACTTCCTTTTCCATTAGGTTGATCTACATGTCTGCTTTTCACTTTATTTTATTTTTTAATTTTTCATCACCAGTACCAGGCTATTTTGATTATAACTGCTCCATGTTATGCCATTTTTAAAAATTTTACTTAAGTGAGGCAAGTTTCATATAGTTCATATAAACAGATTTAGAAATATAGTGACACTTCTCCCCACCCTTTCACCTTCCTGTGCTCCCACCCTTCTTCTTTCTCCCTTTTGAATACCCATTCTTAATTTTTGCAAAAATTTATTTTCAGTATACTTAATGATCACATAGTTAACCCTACTCTGAGTAAAAGTGTTAAACAAATAGTATTAAGAGAAACAAAATCACTTCCTACATGGAGGCTATTAGCCTAATCAATTCTAAATATATCTATTACACTCAATAGAGCACTTCAGGTACTCATTTACTTAGATCAGGGAAAACATTTTATCTGCTTTTTGAGACTAGCTTATTTTACTATGTTTAATGGTTTCTAGTTGTGGCCATTTTGTTGCAAAAGACAAGATTTCAATTTTTTTTACAGCTGAGTAGTACTCCCATAATATATATAATTATATATTATATTATATTATATTATATTATATACATAATATCACATACTAATATAATTAATATTAATTATATATTATAAGCTATATTATATTATAATTATAATTATACTTATAATACATAATATCTAATATATATTATATACATTAATTATATTACACATAATATACAATATATTATATATTGTAATATACATTATAGATTAATATATAAATATATATTATATGTTATATGTATAATATAGAATGTTATAATATATAATATATAATATATAAATATATGTAATGTCATATACAATATATATAACATACTATATATAATATATATAATATAATATATTATATAGTGCAATATAGTATATTATATAATATATTATATATATTATAAGTACACAGTGACTCCTGATGTGCAATATAGTATATACATATAGTATATTATACATAATAAATATGTATTATATATAATTATATAATTATAATATTATAATCTATGTATCTATTCATCTATATATATCTATATATATGACATAATTTTTTTATCCACTCAACAGCTGATAGACATCTGGTGTGATTCCATATCTTATTTATTGTGAATTCACCCTCAATCTATCCACCAGGAATGTATCCAGTTCTTCTAGGTTTCTAAATTGGTTGGCATACAATTGTTTGTATAATTGCTGATGATTCTTTTACTTTCTGTGGTTTCTATTGTAACACTTCCTAATTCATTTTGGATTTTATTGATTTGGAACATCTTCCTCTTTTTTTTTTTTTTGGTTAATTGGCTAATGATGTACCATTATTTTTTTTAATAACACTTTTATTTAAAGTATATAAATTTCCAAAATACAGCTTATAGATTACAATGGCTTGCCCCCCCATAATTTCCCTCCCACCTGCAACCCTTCCCTTTCCCACTCCCTCTCCCCTTCCGTTCACATCAAGATTCATTTTCAATTCTCTTTATATACAGAAGGTCAGTTTAGTATATAGTAAGTAAAGGTTTCAACAGTTTGCCCTCACATAGCAACACAAAGTGAAAAATACTGTTGGAGTACCAGTTATAGTAGTAATTCACAATGTATAGCACGTTAAGGACAGAGATCCTACATGACATATTTTTTTAAAATTGATTAATTTTCTATGCAATTTCCAATTTAACACCAAGATTTTTTTTCATTTTTAATTATCTTTATATACAGAAGATTGATTCAGTATATACTAAGTAAAGATTTCAAAAGGTTGCACCCACACAGAAACACAAAGTGTAAAATACTGTTTCAGTACTAGCTATAGCATTACTTCACATTGGACAACACATTAAGGACAGATTCCACATGAGATGTAAGTACACAGTGACTCCTGATGTTGATTTAACAATTTGATACTCTTGTTTATGGCATCAAGAATCTCCCTAGGCTGTAGTCATGAGTTGCCACGGCTATGGAAGCCTTTAGGTTCGCCAACTTCGATCTTATTCCGACAGGGTCAGTCAAAGTGGAGGTTCTCTCTTCCCTTCAGAGAAAGGTACCTCCTTCTTTGATGGCCCCATTCGTTCCACTGGAATCTCACTCGCAGAGATCTTTCATTTAGGTCTTCTTTTTTTCCAGAGTGTCTTGGCTTTCCATGTCTAAAATACTCTCATGGGATCTTGAGCCAGATCTGAATGCCTTAAGGGCTGATGCTGAGGCCAGACTGCTATTTAGGACATCTGCCATTCTATGAGTCTGCTGTGTATCTCGCTTCCCATGTTGGATCAATCTCTCTCATGAAAATGAAATATTAAGGAGGAATCAAGCTGAAATGAAACTACTAGTAGAACATGAAACTGTGATAGTGATGAGTAATCATAATGAAGTGAAGAATTCAATAGATCAAATGAAAAACACATTAGAGAGCCTTACAAACAGAATGGGTGAGGCAGAAGAGAGAATATCGGACTTAGAAGACAGAGCACAGGAAACTATACAGTCAAACCAAAGAAAAGAAGAGGAAATTAGAAATCTAAAAAATATTGTTGGGAATCTACAGGATACTATTAAAAAACCCAACATTCGAGTTCTAGGAGTTCCTGAAGGCATGGAGAGGGAGAAAGGATTAGAAGGCCTTTTTAGTGAGATAATAGCAGAAAATTTCCCAGTTTTGGAAAAGGACAGAAACATCCTAGTACAGGAAGCTCATAGAACCCCTAGTAAACATGACCAAAAGAGATCCTCACCACGACACATTGTAATTAAACTCACCATAGTGAAACAGAAAGAAAAGATCCTAAAATGTGCAAGAGAGAAACATCAGATTACTCTCAGTGGAGCTCCAATTAGACTCACGGCAGACTTCTCATCAGAAACCCTACAAGCTAGAAGGGAATGGCGAGACATAGCCCAGGTACTAAGAGAGAAAAACTGCCAGCCCAGAATACTATATCCTGCAAAGCTCTCATTTGTGAATGAAGGTGAAATAAAGACCGTTCATAATAAACAAAAATTGAATTTGTTGCCACTCATCCAGCCCTGCAAAAGATGCTTAAAGATGTGTTACACACAGAAACACAGAAACACGGCCATCAACATGAAAGAAGGTAAACAAAGGGAACCTCACAGCAAAAGATCACAGGGAATTCAAAGCAAACATTTGGATAAAGAAATTATGGGACATGTACTCTATAGAATACTATACAGCAGTCAAAAATAATAAAATCCGGTCATTTGCAAAAAGATGGAGGAATCTGAAAAACATCATGCTGAGTGAATTAAGCCAGTCCCAAAGGGACAAATATCATATGATCTCCCTAATCGGTGACAACAAACTGAACACCCAAAAGGAAACCTGTTGTGAAATGGACATTATGAGTCACATTGACTTGATCAGCTCTTGTGCTGACTGTGGTTGTACAATAATACTTTATCCATTTTAGTATTTTTTTATTCTGGTACTATTGGTTGAACTCTGTAATTAACAAACAATTATTCTTAGGTGTTTAAATTTTAACTGAAAAGTGATCCCTGTGAAATATAAGAGTGGGAATAAGAGAGGGAGGAGTTGTACAATTTGGGACATGCTCAATCGGACTTGCCCCAAATGATGGAGTTAGAAACGTGCCAGGGAATTCCAATACAATCCCATCAAGGTAGCATGTACCAAGGCCATCTGACTAGTCCAAGTGATCAATTTCAGTTCACAATTGATCACACTGACAGGTCTAAGAGTCAAACTGATCACACAAACAAGACTAGTGTCTGCTAATACTAACTGATAGAATCAATAAGGCAGAGAATGATCCATTATCCATTATTTAAAAAAAAAACTGCTTCCTTTCACTAACACATCACATATTTATTTTATTTTATTAATTTCTTCTTTTGGTTTAGTTATTTTTTTCCTCCTACTAATTTTGGGTTTAGTTTGTTGATTTTCTAGGTCCTTGAGTGCATTGATAGCTCATGCATTTGTTGACTTCTTAATTTCTTGTTATAGGCCCATATGCTATAAACTTCATTCTTAACACTGCTTTTGCTGTATCCTAAAAGTTTTGATATATTGTATAATTATTTTTATTCATTTCCAAAAATTTTTTGATTTATCTTTTGACTTATCCTATGACCTGAGCATATTGTTCATGAGCATATTGTTCTTCTCCATTGTTCTTCTCCATAGGTATGCATATTATCTAGAGATTTGTAAGCTGTTCAATTCCACCTTAAAATGATTTTAAGTTTTTTTGAAGTTGCCTAGGCTTGATGGCCTAGCATATGGTTGATCCTAGAGAGTTTCATATACTGATGAGAAGAATGTATATTCTCCAAATCTGGGATGAAAAGTTCTGTAAATATCAGGGGTATTTGCTCCTTAGTGTCAAGTACCTCTATTGTTTTTGTGTTGAAGTTCTGTGTAGTTGATCTGTCCACAGATGAATGTGGGGTATTGAAGTTCTCCATTTCTATTTTATTGAATTCTATATCTCGGTTCAGATGCAATGCTATTTCTTTTAAATAGCTAGGTGTCCTGTGGTTGAGTGCATGTGCATTTATGTAATCTCATCTTCCTGTTGAATAGATTCCTTGATCATTACATAGTATCTTTCTGTGGCTTTTTCAACAGATTTTGAGTTGAAGTCTATTTTGCTAATATTAGGATGGCCACATCTGCCCTTTTTCTCTTTCTGTTAATATAGAATATCTTTTTCCTTATAATTATGACATGCTACCAATTGTGCCACTGCAGCACATATTTTTTCCATCCTTTCATGTGTATCTTTGTTGGTAAGGTGTGTTTCTTGTAGGCAGAAAATAGTTGGGTCTTGTTTTTTAATCCATTCAGCCAATCTGTATCTTTTAACTGGAGAGTTTAGGTTACTATTTAAGGTTACTATTGATAAGTAATGACTAGGCCCTCCAGTTTTCCATAAATATTCCTTTCTTTACCTTGGATTTCTCTGTACTTTTACTGGAAGATTTCCTGCCTTCACATTCTTTATTTCTTTTATGAATACAAATAATTAATTTAATCCATAAAATTAAAATGAATAAAATCCACATCTAGTAAGATATTCAAAAATTACTCCAAACTTCATCTTGCAATTTTACATAACTGATTTTTCACATAAAGGTTGAATACAGAGAAGACAGTTCAGAAGACCATTTTTCATGAATCATTATTTTCTCATAGCTATTTTAGTAAAATATAATTATTGCTACTACATTTGATAGCATATTATAATAATGAACAATACAATATCCAGAACTAAATTCAATATAGTTCTAAATCTAGAAATCAGCTACACTGTGTAGTTTTTATACATAATAAATACTGTGAAATTATAGGGCACAATATGGCAATTAGATTTGCTACAAGGAAATTTTAAATAAAGCATTCTGTACTGTAATTACCCAAGAATAGGATTTTTTGTGCTATTTTCCTAAAAAGATAGTCTTCACAATTTATATTTTAAATATTCTTAATTTTTTAAATGGTCATTATATAAAATGAGTTATCTAATGTACCTGTAATACATAGCCAAAATTTCATGAATGAGTACACCCTTCTATAACATTAACATTTTCCTAGCATTGGATAAAGTCATCAAGAGTCCTGGTCTCCCTGATCTCTCAGTGCCCTTCTCTCCAACCAGCAGAATGTAAGCAAAAACACCCAAAAGTGCTTTCCTTATAGCACAAACACTCAAGGAGTTAAAGTTTTCGGTTAACATTCATGAATATAAAAAATCATGAATATCTTAGTTTTTTATAATCTCATCATAAAATGTCTTTTATTTTTATAATATAATTAGAAAACTTCAATTATGAAATTAGAGATTGCTGTAAAAATGTTATTAAATCACCCCAACTTTTAGAATACTCTCTGGACAGAGGCTGCTACCCATTTCAAGATTATACTCTCACAAATGTAACATTTTAAAATATACATTAAGTAACTTTCATTATTTTGAAGGATAATACAAATGAAGACCTTCTTTGGGTCAAGATTTCAAAACATTTTCAACATATTTATTTTTTCCGCTCATAATCCAAGTAATAAAATACAATACTAGAAGTAAGCACATGTTCTAATAGGCTCAGTCTAACAGTTACATCTATTAGAATAAATGACAGAATATTTAATAATCATATTCTCAACTGGTCTGAAAAACATGTTAAATACTTAAATAAATATTTTACAGAAATGAATCCATGTCTTTTTTTTTTCTCAAATTGATCTCAAAAACAAAAGATGTGTACAAAGATCTCCTATCTGCTTCCTACATCAACCGTGATGTTAAGTTCCTTTTAAGGATATAATATAGCATTGAAGAGACTTACCTGAAAGCAAACTAACAACACTAAAACTTTGTGTACAGAATTAAGAGTTCCATGAATCCAGCATATTCCTTATAAATGCATTGAGCTTTAGATTGTCAAGTGTTAACTCTGTGCTAACCAGTGATTACAAAGCTTTTCTGTGGCAGGATACCACCATGGTGAACAGAGCAGCACATGGGAATCTTCAAGTGCTAACCCTGCCTGATGCATTTATCGTTTTATTGGTGGTTGCTGGCACTAAATGCTACCAGCACCATTTGTAGTGTTGATTGCTGAGCTGTCCACAACAATATAATCAGCTTTGTACTCCAGCATTACCAAAGGACAAGGAATTATCATTTTTGGATCCCGCATATCCTGACATGGAAGCACCATTCTCGACCTCCACTATAATCTTATTTTCCTCTGCCAGAGTTTTAATGTATCTTTTTTATCAGGTCTAGTATTTCTTCACATAATTTGATGACTTTGTTGTTGAAAAGTATAGTACAGTTACATCAATCCCCATATGAGTCCAAATATAAGTAAAAGTACATTTAATTTCTGGGACATATTTTTCCTTGAGATTGTAAAAAATACTTATCCTGAAGCAGAACTGATTGAAAAGTAGAAACTGAAGACACAAAACAGGAAAAAAAAAAAAAGGATAAAATTCCTCTGATGTATATTCTTCTACATCAACAAGGTTGTCTCCACACTGTTAACTCTGCAAAGCTTAATAATGAAGCCATAAGCACCACAAGACCTGGGGAGTCATCATCAGCAGTAGTAGAGAAACACCTGGTAGTTTAAAGTGAGGTTAATCCCTCGTCTCAAGCAGCAAGGAATCATCTTTCAATTATTTGTGGCATTAGAAGGGCAAAGTATGCAAATGTGGTACAATTAAAGTATCTTCAGTGATCTATTTCTGTGCTAGAAGAACCTGAGAAGCAATCTCACCCAGTCCCCTCGCATTTAATATGAAGAAACTGAAACTGAGATGGTGTCTGTCCTTGCCAGTGGACTTCTCATGGCTTCTGAGTAAGTTTACAGTTATCTTTTGAATTGTGGTATATCATCAACCTCTTCATATTCGCATTGTAAAATTTAAGTGTTGTAATGTTCCTTTGGGGACATTATATTATCTTACTAGATCTTGTTTCTTGAATTTATGAATTTACTTTAGGCATTATGGAAATGCTTTCTTTTTTCTCTGATGGCTTTTAATTTAATGATGCTCTTTCAGCAAATACTCTGAAGTGTGCTCGGTGTTGTAGGGGAGCTCTGGTGAATGCTCCATGTCAGATGAGTATCCAGCATGACAATTTGGTCATGGCCAGTCTTTTTTTTTATCAGAAGGGAGGATTTGATCAACTTGTTGGCATAATCATTCCTTCAGTTCCCTCTCTTCCAAGGTAATCCATGTCTCAGTGTTAGTCCACAGAAGTTGCCATGTTAAGAACCACACAAAGGATCTGTGCAGTCCTCAGCATGAGTATGGATACCACTATAATGACCCACCTCTGGTAACCAGGTAGCTCTGAGAACATGGAGCTGTTCACAATGATTGTCCAGATACCTGGCTACCCTCTGTACCTCTCATGCAGAGTTCCTACATTCTGTACACACAAGGTCCCACAATCATAGGATAGAGAGGATCAGCTCTGCCCCAGTTGCCTGCTGCTTCCACAGAGAAGCAGAGACAATTTCTGAACCAGCTGCCTGTAGGTTCTGTGCCTAGTAGGTTTGAGCAACAGAACCTGCGATATGTTGAGATACTAGAGATACCTTACAGTCCTACAAGAGTGCCCAGGCCCCTGTCAATCTTCCCAGCCAGACTCTAAGTAAGTGGAAGAATTCAGATTTTTCCCTCTTGTAAAATCCCTGGATCAAATGCATTCACAAGAGCCACAAGTTGTAGCCCCTTCTCATTTTAGAGTGCAGCTTTTTTGCTGCCATTTGCCAAGTGCATGGACCCAAGCCATGGTTGTTGCTACAGAAAACATGTCCCCTGTCTTGTCTTGGCCATTTGCTGGCTATGTGCATAAGAGCTGGAACAGCTATTATATATGTTCAAAATGGCACACACTCTTATCTCAGAGTGGTTTTAGGTGCTGTTTTAGGGGGATAGGGATGTAGAAACATGACCCTTTTCTTTTCCCTGTTAGCAGATATCCTGTCCCTAACAGGGCTCCAAGCAGGACTCTTGCCAGTTCTCCCTGCAGCTATATCACCAGTGCCACCTGATTTCACCTCACCTTCCAAAGTTGGTGTTCTCTTCTGCTCTTGGCTGCTGTGGTCCTGTGTTATGTCCATGCTTATGCGGTGTGTCTGCACCCTACACAGAGATCTACAGATCCCTCTTCCATTGATTTTTCATTGCAGTTTTCTCCACAACTCCCTTGAGAATGACTCTCCAGTTTTTCTAAGCTATTTTCTTTTTTCTCGGTTTTGTTTTTTCTACTTTTACTAAACACATTTGCTTTTGAGATACAAACAAACTACTCTCTTCTAACACACACAAACATCCATTCTTGTGATTTTTTTTTAAAGTGCATTTCCCCTTTAACTTTGTGTATGAAAATAGTTATTTTTCAAACATGCAGAAATCTCTTGACAAGGCACTTTTAGATGTAAAATGAAGAGCAGTCCTCGGCTCTGTGTTCACACTGAAGTAAAAGAGAAAGAAGCGTCAGCACCACCGAGTCCTGCTGTCATCACAGGTCCAGCAGCTGGTAACAAAGCTGTGGGGACATCCCCAGCCTCACAGCCCGGGCAGCTGCACTTGGCCTTGCCTTGAGCCCCACCTGCCACAACAGCTCTCCTCCCAGCCCCTAGGGGCAGCTCTGGGTGGCCCATTACTTCTAATCACCAAGGATTGTATTAGGAGACACCCTAGAATCAGAATGTTCGCAGAGCAAACAGTGATCAGGAAGAACTGCAAAAGTGGAAACCAATGAAAGACCACCAGGGTTCCTCTTCACAGCCTACCAAAAGGGAAGGGCCACCCCACAGGCACTTCTAAAAAATTGAAACACCCCTTTTTTTTGCTGTGTAAGCATATCCAACCCATTTAACGTACAAATGACTACAAGTAATGCTTATGTTTCAAACGCAAATGATATACAAAAATCCAAAACCCACAAAGCATTCTTCTAACAACTCAAAATGTACATCCTTTTATAAAAAAAAAAAGTACCAAGTTTTAACATGACAAAAGCTCAATGATAAAATGAATTCTACCATGGACCCCGGAGACCTGTGTAACTCCATGATGTCTCATCAGCTCCCCTATAACAACTTTCTTTTTAAATAAGACTCTCTCTCAAATGCTTCCTAGCTTCCACCTTATTTATCATACTTCTTTACATAATCTAGCTTATCTATTGAGCCAAATTGGCAAATGCCCCCCAGGACATATCCCTCAGGGAAATAAATGTGAAACAGAAATGGAGTTGCTTCCTCGTCCCTGGACAAAGTGACAGGTGGCTGCCCCAGGTGGGTATCTGGGAAGTCCACAGGGACCAGGGGCCAAGAGGAGCATCACCGAGGGCGGCCCCTGACAGCCCTACAAGCCCAGCTGCGGTGAAGCAAGCCAGCTAGCCTGGCCAGGGCGTGGGCCTTTCTATTGTCTGATGCCGTCTGGACAGGCTTCCTCCAGGCATCTCCCAAGGGCTCAGCGCAGGCAGACTGAGGTAGGGGCGGCAGGAGGAGGAAGGTGGTGCTTTCAAATGAGTGACAGCTCCGCGGAGAGACGGTGGGCAAGCAGGTGAGGACTTGCCTTCTGAGCAGCGCAGTGTGGTAAGCACCGCAGGTGTGCCGGCCTGAGGGGGTTGCAACCAGTGCCCCCCAAAAATTGCTGGGGTGAGCCCCGAGAAAGAATGGTTGGGTGGGGGGAGGGTTGTCACTGTTTCAGAAAACATTTATCACCCATTCACCATATTTCAGAGTTTGATGTGGGAATGTCTGAGGGTGATCACTACACATAACCAGCAGACTTCACCATGGAGTCGCGTCAGGCCCTTCCTGAACACCGACGACCCCCTTAGTCTTGGCAACGGGGCACCAGGCTCCCTTCCTGCCCTGGTAGCATGGGACACTTGTTAACATAAAACTCACGACCCCAGGAGCTGTGTTGGCTGATGGCTGCGCAGCTGATGTTCTGATTGCTGACTGTGTAACCTTCAGAGTCCTGGCTGCCCACGTGCTATTTGCTTGACTCAGATAAAGCGTGATTTCTGTCTCAATGACAGTATCTGCTTATCCCCATGGGCAAAAGCACTGGCTCACAGACGCCTAACAGCCGGGCTTAGGGACAAGAATTGCATTGAACACCATTTAAGAACATTTGAAAAATGAATACATTTTAAAGTGAAAACCAAACCACAACCACAAAACTCTAGGAGCTGGCACACTCAATACCCGCCATCTTCTACTGCTTTCCAAGGACATTACAGAGGGCTGGATCAGAAGTGGGGCAGCCAAGACTAGAACCAGTGTCCATTGCACGACAGCACTGGCCCCGAAAAAATCTTAAAAATTAGTGAAACGCTCTGGCCTCAGAATCAGCCCTTAAGGCATGGAAAGCCAAGACACTCTGGAAAAAAAAGGACCTAAATGAAAGATCTCTGCGAGTGAGATCCCAGTGGAAAGAACAGGGCCATCCAAGAAGGAAGTACCTTTCTCTGAAGGGAGGAGAGAACTTCCATTTTGACTATGACCCTTTCTGAATAAGATCAAAGTCGGCAAACCCTAAAGGCTTCCATAGCCTCGGCAACTCATGACTAGGGAGATTACTGACGCCATAAACAAGAGTGTCAAATTGTTAAGTCAACATCAGGAGTCATGTGTACTTACTTCTCATTTGGGATCTGTCCTTAATGTGTTGTCCAATGTGAATTAATGCTATAACTAGTACTGAAACTGTATTTTACACTTTGTGTTTCTGCGTCGGTGCAAACTGATGAAATCTTTACTTAGTACATACTGAATCAATCTTCTGTATATAAATAGAATTAAAAATGAATCTTGATATGAATGGAATCAGAGAGGGAGCAGGAGATGGGAGGGGTGTGAGTGGGATGGAAATTATGGGAGCCATTGTAATCCATAAACTGTACTTTGGAAATTTATATTTACTAAATAAAAAAAATTAGTGAAATGATAGATGATATGTTGAAATAGAAATCAAACTGATATACCATTTTCCCAACTAACCAAAAAGAGATGTAAGGAAAACATAAAACAGTAAATCAGAATATAAAAAGAGATGTAACATGGGCCGGTGCTGTGGCACAGTGGGTTAACACCCTGGCCTGAAGCACTGGCATCTCATATGGATGCCGGTTCGAAACTTGACTGCTTCACTTCCTGTCCAGCACTCTGCTATGGCCCAGGAAAGCAGTAGAGGATGACCCAAGTCCTTGGGTCCCTGCATCCACGTGGGAGATCTGGAAGAAGCTCCTGGCTCCTGGCTTCAGATCCACGCAGCTCCGGCTTTTGCAGTCCTTTGGGGAGTGAACCCTCGGATGGATGACCTCCCTCTTCCTCCCCCCCTCCCCTCCCCCTCCCCCTCCCCCTCTCCCTCTCCCTCTACCTCCACCTCCCCCTCTCCCTCCACCTCTCCCTCTACCTCCCCCTCCCCCTCCCGCTCTCCCTCTCCTCTCTCTCTGTAACTCTGACTTTAAAATAAAATAAATAAATCTTTTTTACAAAAATAGATGCAACAATGGACAACACAGAAATTAAAAGAATGATCAGGAATTACTACAAAGAGCTGTATGCCAACATTTGGAAAGTCTAGAAGAACCAAATTCTGGGCTATGCAATTTTCCAAATGTCAGTCACAAAGACAATGAAAATCAAAACAGAACAATAACCATGATGAAGATTGAATCAATAATAAGGATGCTCCCAAAAAAGCTCAGGACTGGATCCTGCAAAGTTCTCATTTATGAGTAAAGATGAAATAATGACCTTCAGTAACAAACAGAAATTGAAAGAATTTGTCAACCCTCTTCCATCCTTATAAAAGATGGTTAAGGATGTGCCTCAGAAACACAGAAACATGGTCATCACTATGAAAGAAGGTAAAGGCAGATACTCTTCCAGGAAAAGTACAAAGAAAATCCAAAGCAATCTCACCAACAAAATGAATGTAAAAATGTGAATATAAATGAATGTAAAAAGGGTGGAAAAATATATCCCATACTAACAAAATCCAAAAAAAGCTCTGTTGACAACCTAATACCAGATAAAGTGAAAAACTGTTAAAAGAGACAAAGAAGGGCATTACATAATGATTAAATGATCAATTCAACAGGAAGATGTGACTATTAAAATTGTGTATGCACCTAATTACAAGGCACCAAGCTATTAAAGGAAATGTTCAAGGATATATAAGGAGACAAAGTGGGGGATTTTTATACCCCAATTTTATCAATGGACAGATCAACCAGACAGAAAATCAGCAAGGAAACAAAAAAGTTAATCAACACTATATTACAAATGGAACTAATGGATATCTAGTGGATTTTTATCCCACAGTGGCATAATACACATTCTTCTCATCAGTGTACAGAACTTTTTCAAGGATAGAACATAAAACATAGCCATAAAGCAACTCTCAGCATTTAAAAAAAATCAATATCATACCAGGCATCTTCTCCAAACAAAATGGAATAAAGATGGAAATCAGCAACTCAGAATTTAAAGAACATATGTAAACACATGGAGATTAAACAACATGCTTCTTAATGAACAGTAGGTTAAAAAATTGACATATCAAAAATTTACTGCAAATGAATGAACACAATGCAACATACAAAAACTTTCTTTTTATTTAGTAAACATGAATTTCCAAAGTACAGTTTATGGATTACAATGGCTCCCCCACCCCATAATCTCCTTCCAGTCGCACCCCTCCAATCTCCTGCCCCCTCTCTGATTCCATTCATATCGATTCATTTTTAATTCTCTTTATATATAGAAGATAGATTTAGCACATATTAAAGTAAAGATTTCATCAGTTTGCACCGACGCAGAAACACAAAGTGTAAAATACTGTTTCAGTACCAGTTATAGCATTAATTCACATTGGACAACACATTAAGGACAGATCCCAAATGAGAAGTAAGTACACATGACTCCTGATGTTGACTTAACAATTTGACACTCTTGTTTATGGCATCAGAAATTTCCCTAGGCTCTACCCATGAGTTGCCAAGTCTATGGAAGCCTTTTGAGTTCGCCGACTTTGATCTTATTCCAACAGGATCATAGTCAAAGTAGAAGTCCTCTCCTCCCTTCAAAGAAAGGTACTTCCTTCTTTGATGGTCTCATTATTTCCACTGGGATCTCATTTGCAGAGATCTTCATTTAGGTCTTCATTTTTTTTCCCCCAGAGTGTTTTGGCTTTCCATGCCTAAAATACTCCCATGGGCTCTTCAGACACATCTGAATGCCTTAAGGGCTGATTCTGAGGCCAGATTGCTATTTAGGACATCTGCCATTCTATGAGTCTACTGTGTATCCCACTTCCCATGTTGGATCATTCTCTCCCTTTTTGGTTCTATCAGTTAGTATTAGCAGACACTAGTCTTGTTTGTGTGATCCCTTTGACTCTTAGACCTATCAGTGTGGTCAATTGTGAACTGAAATTGATCACTTGGACTAGTGAGATGGCCTTGGTACATGCCACCTTGATGGGATTGTATTGGAATCCCCTGGAACGATTCTAACTCCACCATTTCGGGCAGTCCAATTGAGCATGTCCCATATTGTACATCTCTTCCCTCTCTTATTCCCACTCTTATATTTCACAGGGCTCACTTTTCAGTTAAAATTCAAACACCTAAGAATAATTGTGTGTTAATTACAGAGTTCAACCAATAGTACTAGAACAAAACAAAGAAAAATACTAAAATGGATAAAGTATTACATTGTACAACAACAGCCAGCACAAGAGCTGATCAAATCATTTCACTTCAACAGGTTTCCCCTTTGGTGCTCAGTTAGCTGTTGCCGATCAGGGAGATCATATGGCATTTGTCCCTTTGGACTGGCTTATTTCACTTAGCATGATGCTTTCCAGATTCCTCCATCTTGTTGCAAATGACTGGATTTTGACTGCTATATAGTATTCTATAGAGTACATATCCCATAATTTCTTTATCCAGTCTGCTGTTGATGGGCATTTGGGTTGGTTCCAGGTCTTATCTATTGTGAATTTAGCTTCAATAAACATCACTGTGCTGACAGCTTTTTTGTTTGCCATTTTAATTTCCTTTGGGTAAATTCCAAGGAGTGGGATGGCTGGGTTGAATGGTAGGGTTATATTCAGGTTTCTGAGGAATCTCCGGACTGACTTCCATAGTGGTTTAATCAGCTTGCGTTCCCACCAACAGTGGATTAGTGTCTCTTTTCCCCCACATCCTCTTCAGCATCTATTGTTGGTAGATTTCTAGATGTGAGCCATTTTCACTGGGGTGAGGTGAAACCTCATTGTGGTTTTGATTTGCATTTCCCTGATTGCTAGTGATCTTGACCATTTTTTCCTGTGTCTGTTGGCCAATTGGATTTCCTCTTTGGAAAAATATCTATTGAGGTCCTTGGCCCATCTCATAAGTAAGTTGTTTTGAAGTAGTGAAGTTTCTTGATCTCTTTGTAGATTCTGGTTATCAACCCTTTATCTGTTGCATACTTTGTGAATAATTTTTTCCATTCTGTCGGTTGCCTATTCAGTCTCCTGACTCTTTCTTTTGCAATACAGAACCTCTCAAATTGATGCAGTCCCAAATGTTAATTTTGGCTTTGACTGCCTGTGCTTCCAGGGTCCTTTCCAACCTATATCTTGCAGGGTTTCTCCAATGCTCTTTAATAATTTGATGGTGTCAGATCACAGATTTAAGTTTTAATCCGTGTTGAGTGGATTTTTGTGTAAGGTGTAAGGTAGGGAAGTCTTGCTTCATGATTCTGCATGTGGAGATCCAGTGTTCACAGCACCAATTCTTGAATAGACTGTCCTTACTCCAGGGATTGGTATTAGATCCTTGATTGAATATAAGTTGGCTGTAGATGTTTGGATTGATTTCAGGTGTTTCTATTCTGTTCCATTGGTCTATCCATCTGTTTCTGTACCAGTACCATGCTGTTTTGATAACAACTGCCCTGTAGTATCTTCTGAAATCTGGTATTGTGAAGCCTCTGCTTTGTTTTTGTTGTACAAGATTGATGTAGCTATTCGAGGTCTCCTGTGTCTCCTTATGAATTTCAGCCTAATTTTTTCCAGATCTGAGAAGAATGTCTTCTGTATTTTTATTGAAATTGCATTGAATCTATAAATGGCTTTTTGGAGAATCGACAATTTGATGATATTTATTCTTCCAATCCATGAGCATGGAAGATTTTTTCATTTTTTGTATCCTATTCTATTTCTTTCTTTAAGGTTTTGTAATTTTCATTGTAGAGATCTTTAATGTTCTTGGTTAAGTTTATTCCAAGGTTTTTCATTATTTTTGTAGCTATTGTGAATGGGATTTATCTTAAAAGTTCTTCCTCAGCTGTGGCATTGCCAGTATATACAAAGGCTGTTGATTTATGTGCATTGATTTTATATCCTGCTGCTTTGCCAAACTCTTCTATGGGTTCCAATAGTCTCTTAGTAGAGTTCTTTGGGTCCCCTAAATAAAGAATCATATCATCTGCAAAGAGGGATAGTTTGAGTTCTTCCTTCCCAATTTGTATCTCTTTAATTTCTTTTTCTTGCCTAACAGCTCTGGCTAAGAATTCCAGCACTATATTGAATAGCAGTGGTGAGAGTGGGCATCCCTGTCTGGCACCTGATCTCAGTGGAAATGCTTCCAACTTTTCCCCATTCAATAGGATGTTGGCTGTGTGTTTTTCATAAATTGCTTTTGCTTTGATTATATTGAGGAATGTGCCTTCTATACCCAGTTGGCTTAGCGTTTTCATCTTGAAAATGTTGTGTTTATCAAATGCTTTCTCTTTTCTATTGAGATAATCATATTTTTTTTTTCTTCTGCAGTCTGTTAATGTGGTGTATCACGTTGATTGTTTTGCGAATATTGAACCATCCCTGCATACCAGGGATGAATCCCACTTGGTCTGGGTGGATGATCTTTCTGATGTGTTGTTGCAGTCTATTGTCCAGAATTTTATTGAGGATTTTTGCATCTATGTTCATGAGGGATATTGGTCTGTAATTCTCTTTCACTGTGGCATCTTTTTCCAGCTTAGGGATTAAGGTGATGCTGGCTTCATAGAAAGAATTTGGGAGGATTCCCTCTTTTTCAATTGCTCTGAATAGTTTCAGAAGAATTGGAGTTAGTTCTTCTTTAAATGTCTGGTAGAATTCAGCAGTGAATCCAACTGGTCCTGGGCTTTTCTTTGTTGGGAGGGCCTTATTACTGTTTCAATTTCTGTCTCAGTTATGGGTCTGTATAGGTTTTCATTGTCTTCCTGGTTCAATTTAGGTAGGTTGGATGAGTCCCGGAATCTGTCCATTTCTGATAGATTTTCCTGTTTGCTGGCATACAAGTCCTTGTAGTAATTTCTGATGATTCTTTTGATTTCTGTGGTGTCTGTTGTTACGTTTCCTTTTTCATCTCTGATTTCATTGATTTGAGTCTTTTCTTTTTTAGTTAGTTGGGCCAATTGGTGTCAATTTTGTTTATTTTTTCAAAAAAACCAGCTCCTCGTTTGGCTTTTTTTTTGTTAATTTTTTTGTTTCTAACCTGTTGATATCTCTCTGATTTTAATTATTTCTCTTCTTCTGCTAGCTTTGGATCTGGTTTGCTGCTGATTTTTTTAGATCCTTGAGATGAACTGAAAGCTCATCTATTAGGTGCCTTTTCAATTTCTTGATATAGGCTCCTATTGATATAAACTTCCCTCTCAACACTGCTTTTCCTGCATACCATAAGTTTTGTTATGATTTGCTGTTATCCTCATTTACTTCCATGAAATTTATGATTTCTCTTTTAATTTCTTCTATGACACACTGTTCACTCAGGAGCATGTTGTTCAATCTCCCTGTGTTTGCATATGCTCTAGGGATTCCTGAGTTGCTATAGTCCACCTTCATTCCTTTATGGTCTGAGAAGCTGCATCGTATGATTCTAATTCTTTTGAATTTGCTGAGACTTGCTTATGGCCTAATATGTGGTCAATCCTAAAGAAGGTTCCATGTACTGCTGAGAAGAATGTAAATGCTTTCTGTGTAGGATGAAAAGCTCTGTAGATATCTGTTATATTCATTTGGGCTATAGTGTTGATTAAATCCGCTGTTTCCTTGTTGATCTTCTGCCCTGCTGATCTGTCAATATCTGAGATTGGAGTATTGAAGTCCCCCAGTACTATTGTATTGGAGTCTAAGTCTCCCTTTAAGTCTCTTAACAAGTCTTTTAAATAAACTGGTGCCCTGTAATTAGGTGCATACACATTGATAATTGTTATATCTCCCTGTTGAATGGATTCGTTAATCATTATATATTTACCCTCTTTGTCTCTCCTAATAATTTTTGTAGTAAAATTTATGTTATCTGATATTAAGATGGCGATGCCTGCTCTTTCTTCATTTCTGTTGGCATGGAATATCTTTTTCCAGCCTTTCACTTTCAGTCTGCATGCATCTTTGTTGGAAAGATGCATTTCTTGTAAGCAGCAAATGGATGGGTTTTTTCTTAACCCATTCAGCAGTCTTTCTTTTATCTAGAGAGTTGAGTTCATTACCGTTCAATGTGACTATTGATAAGTAATAACTTTGCCCTTCCATTTTCCCAAGGATATTTTCTAGCATATGCTTTGAGCTTCCTATGAACTTTTACTGGTAGGTTTTCTTCATTTACCTTAGTTCATATTGATTGCCGTGTTTCTGTGTGTAACACATCTTTAAGCATTTTTTGCAGGACCTTATGAGTGGCGACAAATTCTTTTAATTTCTTTTTGCTGAAAGGTCTTTATTTAATCTTCATTCACAAATGAGAGCTTTGCATGATATAATATTCTGGGCTTCAGTTTTTCTCTCTCTGTACCTGGGCTATGTCTCACCTTCTAGCTTGTAGGATTTCTGATGAGAAGTCAGCTGTGAGTCTAATTGGAGATCCTCTGAGAGTAATCTGATGTTTCTCTCTTGCACATTTTAGAATCTTTTCTTTAAGTTTCCCGTGAAAAGTTTAATTACAATATGTCGTGGTGAGGATCTCTTTTGGTCATGTTTATTAGGGGAAGTTCTCTGCAAGTATCTCACTAATAAGGCCTTCTAATCCTTTTTTCCTCTCCATGCCTTCAGGAACTCCTAGAACTTGAATGTAGGTGTTTTTAATAGTATCCTGTAGATTCCCAACAATATGTTTTAGATTTCTAATTTCCTCTTCTTTTCTTTGGGTTGACTGTATACTTTCCTATGCTCTGTCTTCTAAGTCTGATATTTTCTCTTCTGCTTCACCCATTCTGTTTTTAAGGTTCTATAATGTGTTTGTCATTTGATCTATTTAATTTTTTATTTCATTATGATTTCTCTTCACTATCACAGTTTCATGTTCTACCTGTTGCTTCATTTCATTTTGATTCCTCATTAATATTTCATTTTCACAAGGGAGATTTTCTACCTTGTCCATTAAGGATTTCTGTAGTTCAAGAATTTGTTTTGAGAACTTCTTAATGTTCTCATCAATTTTTTGAGATCATTTCTTTCATTTCTTCTATCCATGATCATATTTTTTATTGGGGTGTCATATTCATTTGGGGGCATCATAGTGTCTTCCTTCTTGTTTCCTTGATTTCTGTATTTGTTTGAGATTATGGATATATTCTTTGCTTTCTTTGCTGTGGTGCTTTTTCACGTTATACTATGAGTGTTGATTAAGTGGACGGTCTACTTTTGATGGATCCTTAGAGGCTGTGATGGGTGTGGCCAGAGAGCTCTGTTTGGTTCTTCAGTATTAAGGGTGTGCCAAAGCTGAAATACCCGGGTTGTTCTTTCTTCTGCTCTCTATATTTCTTTATTTCTTTTTTTTTTTTTGACTCAGAAGGGAAGTAATTCCTCACAGCTGAGTGGAAAGGTTAGTTGAGGTATGCAATCTGGCCCTTGTGAGTATAATATTCATCTGCTCCATCCTAAGGACCACACAAAGGGTCTATGCAGCCCTCAGTGTGGTCTGAAGTTTCTCTGCAGTCTCCCACCGGGTTGCCAAGATTACTGGTTTGTGTACTCCATGAGTTCTCACCCACCTCAGATTTTCACAGTCTCAGTTCATTAGCTCCACACCTTCACTAGGTCCTAACCTCCTGTTATTTCTCTCCACCAGAGTCAGGTTTTTGTGCTATGCTGATTGCAGTTGCTGCTTTACGTATGTCCAAAATGGTGCCTTCTCTTTGTTTTGCTTGGCTTTTTAAGGTGAGTGGAGAGGGAGGCTTGTCTCCATGCTGGTTCTCCTTATTTATTCATTTTTTTCTCTCCTCCAGTCAGCATGGTGAAGTAATCCAGTGGGGCTTCAAGCCTTGTTCCCTCCAGGCTTTTTCTGCCATTTCCCCACCAATGCCTTGGGCTACCAAGGTTTTTTTCTCACCTCCCCTTCCAACGCTGGTGCAGACTCCATAGCTGTACTTCTGAGTGGTGGGCACCCTTGCTGTCCCAGTACGTCCTCCATGTCACATCCACCAGACCAGAAAAGTTTCCTCTGCAATATTTTCCTGAGACTTTCCCTGAGACTACAGTAACACCACTTTTTTTAAACCATCTTTTCATGGACTATCAGTGCCATCTTGGCTCTGCCTGCCGGTTAAGCTCAAGGTTTTCTTTAAGATCAGTTTTTAGTAGACAGTCAAGAGCTATTTTTTTTTAAATAAACCATATTGATACCTCATTGGCCTAATTAATTCAAAATAGAAAGAAGATTCAACTCAATAAAATCAGTTTAAAAAGGAGATGTTATAACAGATGCCAGTAAAATAACAAATCTCAGTTAAAGCAGTTAAAGGCCAAAAGATTGGAAATTCTGGATTTTCCTGAACATAACACACTCTACTAACACTGAGGCACAAAAACATTGAAAACCTAAAGACCACTTAACAAATTGGGATTATTGGTAATAAGGAATCTTCAAAGAAAAGCCCCAAACAGGATGGCTGAATTTTAAAAGATTTTAAGAACTAATTCAAACTATTCTGTCATTGTTAAAATAAACTGAAAAGGGTGGAATATTCCCAAACTTCTGAGTCCAGTATCTCCTTAATTCTAAAGGTAGAAAAAAAACCCAAAGAAATAGAAGTATAGACCAATATTGCTAAAAAATATAGTGCAGTATTAATCAGCAATATACTATCTAATAAATCCCAGCAACACATTAGAAAGAATAGTTACCCAGGCTGGCACTGTGGCTCTACAGGCTAATCCTCCACCTTGCGGTGCTGGCACACAGGGTTCTAGTTCCAGTCAGGGTGCTGAAATCTGTCCCAGTTTCCCCTCTTCCAGGCCAGCTCTCTGCTGTGTCCCGGGAGTGCAGTGGAGGATGGCCCAAGTGCTTGGGTCCTGCACCCTATATGAGACTAGGAGAAGCACCTGGCTCCTGCCTTTGGATCAGCACAGTGTGCTGGCCACAGCATGCTGGCCACGGCAGCCATTGGAGGGTGAGCCAATGGCAAAAGGAAGACTTTTCTCTCTGTCTCCCTCTCTCACTGTCCACTCTGCCTGCCAAAAAAAGAATAGTCTCCCAAAGTGGAATTTATATGCAAATCAATAAATGTGATATATTGCATTAACACACTGAAGAACAAAACCATATGATTATCTAAATAGATGCAGAGAAGTCATATGATTAGTACAACTTCCTTTCAGGATAAAAATTTTAAGAAATTGGGTTTTCAAAGACAAATTCTCAACAAAACACAGGCAATATCTGAAAAATCCACATCTAGCATCATATTTTATGAAGGAAAGTTGGAATTATCTCCACTAAGATCTGAAGCAATATAAATGTACACATTTTCAGCATTACTATTCAAGATATCTAAGTACTAAGCAATAAAAAGAAAGTAAGCCATTAAGCAATAAAGGAAAACAAGGGAATACAAATTGTAAAGTAGAAAATCAAATCATCCTGCTTGCAGATATCATAATTCTATGTACATAGGAAGCAAAGTACTCCACTAAGTGACTACTGGAATTTATAAGAGACCTTGGGAAACGGGCAAGATATAAAATTAACACACAATAACCCAGAGTCTTTGTATACACAGACAATACTACATCTGAGAAAGAACTTGTTATATCAGTGCCATTCACAATATGTACACTGTATAAATAACTTAAAATTAATTGAGATGAAAGGTCTCTATGATAAGAATTGTAAAACATTAAAGAAAGAAATAGAAGCCACAAAAATGAATAAAAATCTTCCAAGTTTGTGGAATAGAGGAATTAATATCATCAGATATAGAAAAAATGCTAAAACTCATTTTGGAAACACAAGAGAACTTGTGTAGATAGAACAATGTTAAAAAAAAGGCTGATGCCATCACAATAGTAGTATTCAAGTCATATTACAGCACAATTATATTCAAAACAGTCTGGTAGTTGTTTGGGACCATTTTTGGAGAAAGTAACTGTAGCACAGTTTGAAAGAAAGTAAGTGCACATTAGAAAATAACCACTCTAGAGTGTAAGTTTGAAAAGGGACAGCCTGATGGCATGGCCTAACCACAAGCCAGAAACCAACTGTCATAACCATTGCCGCCATGACTATAGGACCCTGAGAGGTTGACTGGTGGGTGGGGCTAGCTCTAGAAACTGTATATAAGGGGACCTCCAGACACTGTAAACCAGAGGTTTCTCAGCCTCTCTACCCAGTCTGTAGTGCCTTGTGCCTGTAGGAGTTGGCTTGAGCAATTCCTCCTCATTACCTGAAGTACCAATAAAATGTGTTTAGCTTGACCTTCCTCAGTTTCCTCGACTCTTCCTCCATGGCAACCTGGCCAGTTCCTGGAGAGGGAGATCCTGACAGCTGGAACCACAACAGGGATTTGAAATCAGATGGTGAGGAGACGAGCCCTTGAGGAATCATCAAAAGGGTGAGTAGCGGTGGTTGAAAGAGACCACAATGGGTGAGATGTCCCAGTCAAAAGAATATAAGCAGGCACTAGTGAGTATAGAGAAGTTGAAGGTCCTTCCAGGCCAGGCACCAAGAGGTAAGAAATTGAAGTGTTACCAGGAAATGTAACATGGACTTGTAAGCTGGTAGCAGCTTGTGCAGGATGGGACCTCCAAGATCTGCAGACCTTGGAAGAGGTAGAAAACCTCTAGGAGGAGTATCTACAAAGAGGAGAAGGTGCCACAACAGGGGAAAATTATAAACGTGCAGTAGTGCTGGTGCCACAGTTCAATAGGCTAATCCCCCATCCGCGGCACCAGCACACCAGGTTCTAGACCTGGTCGGGGCACCGGATTCTGTCCCGGTTGCCCCTCTTCCAACCCAGCTCTCTGCTATGGCCTGGGAGTGCAGTGGAGGATGGCACAAGTCCTTCTGCCCTCCACCTGCATGGGAGACCAGGAGAAGCATCTGGCTCCTGGCTTCAGATCAGCACAATGTGCTGGCCACAGCACGCCGCCACTGGCCATTGGAGGGTGAACCAATGGCAAAAGGAAGACCTTTCTCTCTGTCTCTCTCTCACTGTCCACTCTGTCAAAAAATTAAAAAAAAATTTAAAAATAAATATAAAAATGTGCAGTAGACATGCTGAAAGTGTTAATTTGTTGTGGCAAGGGATTAAATCCAAAAAATACAGGAGATGCCTGTAAGCTCTATGATGCCATAACAGAATGTAGGTAAAAACCTCAGGTTGTTCCCAGGGAGTTAAGTAAGGAATAAAAAGCAAAAGAACAGTCATCTTACCTTATAATGTTAAGACATGGTAGATGAGAATATGAGCCTGTGGGACCTGGACTAATAGCCACTTGGCCTAAACAAGTTCAGGAACATGGTCTCATGCACTTAGCTACAATCACTTACTTTGGGGAATTTCAATAAACTTCACATCAGTAGACATCAATATGCTACTGAATGTAACTCCTGGTTTTGCAGTAGAGAAACAGCTAGTCATAGACAAGATAAAAGAGAAGTCGGGCCGGCGCCGTGGCTCAACAGGCTAATCCTCCGCCTTGCGGCGCCGGCACACCGGGTTCTAGTCCCGGTCGGGGCACCGGATTCTGTCCCGGTTGCCCCTCTTCCAGGCCAGCCCTCTGCTGTGGCCCAGGAGTGCAGTGGAGGATGGCCCAAGTGCTTGGGCCCTGCACCCCATGGGAGACCAGGAGAAGCACCTAGCACCTGGCTCCTGCCATCGGATGAGCGCAGTGCGCCAGCCGCAGCGCGCCGTCCGCGGCAGCCATTGGAGGGTGAACCAACGGCAAAGGAAGACCTTTCTCTCTGTCTGTCTCTCTCACTGTCCACTCTGCCTGTCAAAAATTAAAAAAAAAAATTAAAAGAGAAGTTGATAGCATGGATGAGATGCATCCCCCTCCCCCAGATGACGTGGATGGACCAATGCCACTAACAGCAGATCAGATTAGGGGAATTGGATTATCACCAAAGAAGCAGCTGGCCCTAGATTCACCGATGCCAAGAAACCTCTATAGGACATCAGTTCTTGAGGTGCTTCAAGATTGCCAGAGAACTATCAGTGGGACCCCTAAAGCAGTCAGCATCAGAAAAGGACCCAGAGAACCCTAACCTGAGTTTATTAATCGATTATTTACTCATATTGATATGGAACCATCTAGAGAGGATTTGAGAAGATACTTAAAGGACACTATGAGCATTCAAAGTGCTACTGAAGAATAAAAAGTTGCTTAGAAATTTAAGACCAGGAGATTCATTAGAAAAAAAAATCTAGGGAGAGCGGCAAGATGGCGGAATAGGAAGGGAGTACACCGATAGTCTGGGGAGAGACAGTTTAATAAAAGTGGAGATACTGCAGGTTCAAGGAAGAGTAGGGGAAGAAACAGCAGAGAAAACCCTTCCGGAACTGGAGATTCACAGTGGACTTGCGAGGAGAGCATGGGAGCCCGCAGTTTGGGACACCAGCAGCAGATTCAACACAACAGCGCTGGAACGCAGGTGAGCCGAACCTCAATAGCCCGAGATACCAGAAGGGAAGTGGAAAAGGGAGCCTAGAGTGAACAAGGCTTGAAACCCTGTGGGGAAAAGTTCACCAGGCTAACTAGAAGAGAGAGAGAGAGAGAGGGAAAAAAAAGTGACCCATACGGACACGAGTTTCTCTCTCTCTGCTCACCTCTCAAAGGTGAGCAAGACAAAGAGCAGGCACCATTTTGGAATACATCATAAGCAGGGCGACCTCGGGTTGGCACTGGCCCCCAGCCTAGCAGAAAAACCTGACACTGGGTGGGAGGGGTGGAATAACAGGAGATTAGAATCTAATGAATGTGTGGTGCTAATGGACTGAGACTGTGAAAAAAGAGACGGTGGGGGAGAGAACTCACGGAAATCACGAATTCATGTGAGTACTCTCCAGAGACGCTACAGTTCAGTAGCCTTGGAAGCCCAGTGGGAGACTACAGGAGAATCTCAGCCCACACAAAGGGCCGCAAAGATTCCTTCTCTGGTCCTTGGGAAAGAGCTTCCGATCTCTGGCTCCTGTGGGTATATCATTCACCTGCTAACCACCCCCAATTCCATTCAGCTGTGTGGAATTACTTCCCTTTTGAACCAAAAAAAAAGTAACAGAGAGAGATTTACGACGCCTAACCTGGGAATGTCTCCTTTGACACACCCTCAACCCTGAGGAACCAAACAGAGCTCTCAGGCCACACCCATCTCAAGCCTCTAAGGCTCCATCAAAAGCAGACAGTCCACTTAATCTAGAGTCATAGCATAACAAGAAAAAAACACCACAGTGAAGAAACCAAATGGCAAACAACAAATGCAAAAAACGAGGTAATAAGAACAAGGAAGACACTATGGCATCCCCAAATGAAAAAGACACCCCAATTCAAGATTACAAAGATGATGAAGAGATGCAAGAAGCAGATCTCAAAAAATTGATAAGAACACTAAGAAGTACTCAAAAACAAATTCTTGAACTACAAAATCTTAATGGACAAGGTAGAAAATCTCTCTCGTGAAAATGAAATATTAAGGAGGAATCAAGCTGAAATGAAACAACTAGTAGAACACGAAACTGTGATAGTGACGAGTAATCATAATGAAGTGAAGAATTCAATAGATCAAATGAAAAACACATTAGAGAGCCTTACAAACAGAATGGGTGAGGCAGAAGAGAGAATATCGGACTTAGAAGACAGAGCACAGGAAACTATACAGTCAAACCAAAGAAAAGAAGAGGAAATTAGAAATCTAAAAAATATTGTTGGGAATCTACAGGATACTATTAAAAAACCCAACATTCGAGTTCTAGGAGTTCCTGAAGGCATGGAGAGGGAGAAAGGATTAGAAGGCCTTTTTAGTGAGATAATAGCAGAAAATTTCCCAGTTTTGGAAAAGGACAGAGACATCCTAGTACAGGAAGCTCATAGAACCCCTAGTAAACATGACCAAAAGACAGCCTCACCATGACACGTTGTAATTAAACTCACCACAATGAAACAGAAAGAAAAGATCCTAAAATGCGCAAGAGAGAAACATCAAATTACACTCAGAGGATCTCTAATTAGACTCACAGCAGACTTCTCATCAGAAACCCTACAAGCTAGAAGGGAATGGCGAGACATAGCCCAGGTACTTAGAGAGAAAAACTGCCAGCCCAGAATACTATATCCTGCAAAGCTCTCATTTGTGAATGAAGGTGAAATAAAGACCGTTCATAACAAACAAAAATTGAAAGAATTTGTTGCCACTCATCCAGCCCTGAAAAAGATACTTAAAGATGTGTTACACACAGAAACACAGAAACACGGCCATCAACATGAAAGAAGGTAAACGAAGGGAACCTCACAGCAAAAGATCACAGGGAATTCAAAGCATACATTAGAAAATATCATTGGCAAATGACAGGGCAAACTTACCACTTATCAATAGTCACATTGAACATTAAAGGTCTAAACTGTCCTGTTAAAAGACACAGATTGGCTGATTGTGTTAAGGAACAAAAACCATCTATTTGCTGCTTACAAGAAACACATCTTTCCAACGAAGATCCATACAGACTGAAAATAAAAGGATGGAACAAGATATACCATGCAAACAGAAATGAAAAAAGAGCAGGTGTAGCCATCTTAATATCGGACTACATAAACTTTAACACAAAAACTGTTAAGAGAGACAAAGAGGGGCACTATATAATGATTAAGGGATCAATACTACAGGAAGATATAACAATTCTCAATGTATATGCACCTAATTACAGGCCATCAGTTTATTTAAAAAATTTGTTAAGAAACTTAAAGGGAGACTTAGACCCCAACACAATAGTACTGGGGGACTTCAATACTCCACTCACAGATATTGACAGATCGACAGGACAGAAGATCAATAAGGAGACAGTAGATTTAAACAACATGATAGCCCAAATGGATCTAACAGATATCTACAGAACTTTTTATCCCACAGAAAAAGAATTTAAATTCTTATCAGCAGTACATGGAACCTAGTCTAGGATTGACCACATATTAGGGCATAAGCAAGTCTCAGCAAATTCAAAAGAATTAGAATCATACCATGCAGCTTCTAAGACCATAAGGGAATCAAGTTGGAAATTAGCAACTCAGGAATCCGTAGAGTATATGCAAACACATGGAGATTGAACAACATGCTCCTGAATGAACAATGGGTCACAGAAGAAATCAAAAGAGAAATCAAAAACATGCTGGAAGTAAATGAGGATAACAGCACAACATACCAGCAAAAGCAGTGTTAAGAGGAAAGTTTATATCAATAGGTGCCTACATCAAGAAACTGGAAAAGTACCAAATAGATGAGCTTTCAATGCATCTCAAGGATCTAGAAAATCTGCAGCAAAGTAGACCCAAATGTAGTAGAAAAAGAGAAATAATCAAAATCATAGCAGAAATAGACAGGATTGAATCCAAAATACATTACAAAAAATCAGCCAATCGAGGAGCTGGTTTTTTGAAAAAATAAACAAAATTGACACCAATTGGCCCAACTAACTAAAAAAAGAAGAGAAAAGACCCAAATCAGTAAAATCAGAGATGAAAAAGGATTGTAACAACAGACACCACAGAAATCAAAAGAATCATCAGAAATTATTACAAGGACTGGTATGCCAGCAAACAGGGAAACCTATCAGAAATGGATAGATTCCTGGACACATACAACCTACCTAAATTGAACCAGGAAGACACAGAAAACCTAAACAGACCCATGAGTGAGTCAGAAATTGAATCAGTAATAAAGGCCCTCCCAACAAAGAAAAGCCCAGGACCAGTTGGATTCACTGCTGAATTCTACCAGACATTTAAAGAAGAACTAACTCCAAATATTCTCAAACTATTCAGAATAATCGAAAAAGAGGGAATGCTCCCAAATTCTTTCTATGAATGAAGCCAGCATCACCTTAATTCCTAAGCCAGAAAAAGATTCAGCATTGAAAGAGAATTACAGATCAATATCCCTCATGAACATAGATGCAAAAATCCTCAATAAAATTCTGGACAATAGACTGCAACAACACATCAGAAAGATCATCCACCCAGACTAAGTGGGATTCATCCCTGGTATGCAGGGATGGTTCAATATTCGCAAAACAATCAACGAGATACACCACATTAACAGACTGCAGAAGAAAAAAAATATGATTATCTCAATAGAAAAGAGAAAGCATTTGATAAACACAACATTTTCAAGATGAAAACGCTAAGCCAACTGGGTATAGAAGGCACATTCCTCAATATAATCAAAGCAAAAGCAATTTATGAAAAACCCATGGCCTAATGAATGGGGAAAAGTTGGAAGCATTTCCACTGAGATCTGGTACCAGCCAAGGATACCCACTCTCACCACTGCTATTCAATATAGTGCTGGAAGTCTTAGCCAGAGCTATTTGCAAAAAAAAAAAAAAAAAAGAAATTAAATGGATACAAAAGGGGAAGGAAGAACTCAAACTATCCCTCTTTGCAGACGACATGATTCTTTATTTAGGGGACCCAAAGAACTCTACTAAGAGACTATTGGAACTCATAGAAGAGTTTGGCAAAGTAGCAGGATATAAAATCAATGCACATAAATCAACAGCCTTTGTATATACTGGCAATGCCACAGCTGAGGAAGAACCTTTAAGATAAATCCCATTCACAATAGCTACAAAAATAATGAAAAACCTTGGAATAAACTTAACCAGGAACATTAAAGATCTCTACAATGAAAATTACAAAACCTTAAAGAAAGAAATAGAAGAGGATACCAAAAAATGGAGAAATCTTCCATGCTCATGGATTGGAAGAATCAATCTCATCAAAATGTCCATTCTGCCAAAAGCAATTTCAGATTCAATGCAATACCAATCAAGATACTGAGGACATTCTTCTCAGATCTGGAAAAAATGATGTTGAAATTCATATGGAGACACAGGAGACCTCGAATAGCTACATCAATCTTGTACAACACAAACAAAGCTGGAGGCATCACAATACCAGATTTCAGGACATAATACAGGGCAGTTGTTATCAAAACAGCATGGTACTGGTACAGAAACAGATGGATAGACTGATGGAACAGAATAGAAACACCAGAAATCAATCCAAACATCTACAGCCAACTTATATTTGATCAAGGATCAAAAACCAATCCCTGGAGTAAGGACAGTCTGTTTAATAAATGGTGCTGTGAACACTGGATCTCCACATGCAGAATCATGAAGCAAGATCCCTACCTTTCACCTTACACAAAAATTCATTCAACATGGATTAAAAATTTAAACCTACGACCCGACACCATCAAATTATTAAAGAGCATAGGAGAAACTCTGCAAGACATAGGTACTGGCAAAAACTTCTTTGAAAATACCCCAGAAGCACAGGCAGTCAAAGCCAAAATTAACTACTGGGATTGCATCAAATTGAAAAGTTTCTGTACTTCAAAAGAAACAGTCAGGAAAGTGAATAGGCAACCGACAGAATGGGAAAATATATTTGCCAACTATGCAACAGATAAAGGGTTGATAACCAGAATCTACAAAGAAATTAAGAAACTTCACAACATCAAAACAAACAACCCACTTAAGAGATGGGCCAAGGACCTCAATAGATATTTTTCCAAAGAGGAAATCCAATTGGCCAACAGACACAGGAAAAAATGGTCAAGATCACTAGCAATCAGGGAAATGCAAATCAAAACCACAATGAGGTTTCACCTCACCCCGGTTAGAATGGCTCACATTCAGAAATCCACCAACAATAGATGCTGGTGAAGATGTGGGGAAAAGGGACACTAATCCACTGTTGGTGGGAATGCAAACTGGTGAAGCCACTATGGAAGTCAGTCCGGAGATTCCTCAGAAACCTGAATATAACCCTACCACTCAATCCAGCCATCCCACTCCTTGGAATTTACCCAAAGGAAATTAAATTGGAAAACAAAAAAGCCATCTGCACAGTAATGTTTATTGCGGCTCAATTCACAATAGTGAAGACTTGGAACCAACCCAAATGCCCATCAATAGTAGACTGGATTAGGAAATTATGGGACATGTACTCTACAGAATACTATACAGCAATCAAAAACAATGAAATCTGGTCATTTGCAACAAAATGGAGGAATCTGGAAAACATCATGCTGAGTGAATTAAGCCAGTCCCAAAGAGACAAATATCATTTGTTTCCCTTGATTGGCGATGACTAACTGAGCACCAAAGGGGAAACCTGTAGAAGTGAAATGGACACTATGAGAAACAGTGACTTGATCAGCTCTTGTGCTGGCTGTTGTTGTACAATGTAATACTTTATCCATTTTAGTATTTTTCTTTGTTTTGTTCTAGTACTATTGGTTGAACTCTGTAATTAACACACAATTATTCTTAGGTGTTTGAATTTTAACTGAAAAGTGAGCCCTGTGAAATATAAGAGTGGGAATAAGAGAGGGAAGAGATGTACAATATGGGACATGCTCAATTGGACTGCCCGAAATGGTGGAGTTAGAATCGTTCCAGGGGATTCCAATACAATCCCATCAAGGTGGCATGTACCAAGGCCATCTCACTAGTCCAAGTGATCAATTTCAGCTCACAATTGATCACACTGATAGGTCTAAGAGTCAAAGGGATCACACAAACAAGACTAGTGTCTGCTAATACTAACTGATAGAACCAAAAAGGGAGAGAATGATCCAATATGGGAAGCAAGATACACAGCAGACTCATAGAATGGCAGATGTCCTAAATAGCACTCTGGCCTCAGAATCAACCCTTATGTCATTTGGATATGGCTCAAGAGCCCATGAGAATATTTTAGGCATGGAAAACCAAGACACTCTGGGGAGGAAAAAGGACGTAAATGAAAGATCTGTGTGAGTGAGATCCCAGTGGAAAGAACAGGGCCATCCAAGAAGGAAGTACCTTTCTCTGAAGGGAGGAGAGAACCTCCACTTTGACTACGACCCTGTCTGAATAAGATCAAAGTCAGCAAACCCTAAAGGCTTCCATAGCCTCGTCAATTCATGTCTAGGGAGGGATCTGTCCTTAATGTGTTATCCAATGTGAAATAATGCTATTACTAGTACTGAAACAGTATTTTTACACTTGGTGTTTCTGTGTGGGTGCAACCTTTTGAAATCTTTACATAGTATATACTGAATTGATCTTCTGTATATAAAGATAATTGCAAATGATTAAAAAATCTTGGTGTTAAATTGGAAATTGCATAGAAAATTAATCAATTTAAAAATATATATATATATCATGTAGGATCTCTGTCCTTAACGTGCTATACATTGTGAATTAATACTATAACTGGTACTCCAACAGTATTTTTCACTTTGTGTTGCTATGTGAGGGCAAACTGTTGAAACCTTTACTTAATATATACTAAACTGACCTTCTGTATATAAAGTGAATTGAAAATGAATCTTGATGTGAACGGAAGGGGAGAGGGGGTGGGAAAGGGGAGGGTTGCGGGTGGGAGTGAAGTTATGGGGTGGAAGCCATTGTAATCTATAAGCTGTATTTTGGAAATTTATAATCTTTAAATAAAAGCGTTATTAAAAAAAAAAGAAAAAAAATCTATACCTACAGAGAATTTGGATCCACCTCCTATAAGATGGCCATGCTGGCAGAAGCCTTAAAGGCTGGATAGGCAGTAAGGGTCAAGAATTTTTCAGAGAAACTGTTACAGGTGTGGATAAAATGGGCATATGACAAGAAATTGTAGGAGTGGAGAAAAAAATTCTGCTAAAATGCTATAATTGTGGGAGAATAGGACACATGGCCTAAGTATTTAGACAGCCAAAAAATGGGAAAGTGGGGGGCAATGCCTCCCAGACCATGATGGCATCTGCCCAGAATATCCAGTCATCTATCTCGCCATCTGCCCCACCCCTAGGGGAAACACAGATAGAAGCCCCTGCTACAAGTATCTACCTGAAACTACCAAAATAGAATTAAAACAAAGACCTACCTTAAAGGTAAACCTAGGGGGAAAAGATATAATAGGACTGTTAGACACAGGGGCTGATTTAACTATAATAAGGGAACAATAGGCTAAAGGAATAAAAGAAGTTATAACAGAGGATGGCAAAATAGAGGAAGTAGGAGGCTGCTCTAAATTACAAAAAATATCACAGCTACACTGAAAAACAAAAAAGGAAAGAATACAAAGATATCCATTCTAATATCCCCAGATTTCCCTTCAATATATTCAGAAGGAATATCTTAACAAACTTAGGGGTAGCCCTAATTATGGCACAACTCTGCACCCGAATTACCCCAATAAAGATAAAAATGAAAGATCCTAAAAAAGGTCCCTTGATTCCCCAATGGCCTTTAACCAAAGAAAAATTAGAAGGAATTAAGAAATAACAAAAAGACTACTAGAAGAAGGGATGATATCTCCAGCAAACTCAGATAATCCTTGGAACACCCCAATATTTATAATAAGGAAAAAATCAGGAAAATGGTGAATGTTAATAAACTTTAGAGAACTTAAGCTACAAACACAAATTATCATAATACCAGGACCATGGGGGTGGATAACAGAAACATTAGAGATGACTGAGGCCAAAGTAAGGGTAGTTGGAGGTTTCATCAGTCCAGCAGATCAAAATCCTTTAAAGATAAGATTTGTCAACTTATCACAAAAAACAGTAAATGTAAAGACAAGACAACTAATAGCTCAGTTAATTTTAAGGCCTGTCCTCCATAAAAAATAGTATATAAAAACATAAATAAGGCACCAAACATCTTTTTTCTAGAACTTATTGAGACAGGCACAAATGATCATGCTAAATGGCATAGTGATGTGTCATACTTGAGACATCAATTCAGCTTATTTGTAGCAGTACAAATAATAAAGAACTGCTCCAAGTGTGTGCATAAAGGAGGAACTACTCCTCATAATAGTAGATCAGGGCCAGGACTGTGGCAAATGGATGTAACCCACTATGAGGCTTGGCTAATCCTGGTAGCTATTGAGACATCTACTGGCCTTCTGTGGGCTAAGCTAATTCATAAGGAAACTGCTCAGGAAACAGTATGGGGAATATTAGAACTACAGATCCTATTTCATATCCAAGCACTCCATACAGATAATGGCCTAACTTCACAGCAGAAAGGGTCACGGACTGTGCTGATATTCAAATATTGATAATACTACAGGCACACCCTATCATCCACAGTCACAGGGAATGGTTGAGAGAGTTAATCAATCCTTAAAACAAGAAATGGATAAATTTGCTGATGTGTTACAAACCACTGAAGCATGGCCACAATGGCTCTTATCACCCTTAATCAAAAGAAAGGGGGAGGAACAGAGGCCTATACTCCTACTGAAAGCTATATCCATCAGAGATGGCAAGAACTAGAGCAAAGGCCCCAGCTCCAGAGATTTAAAGACAAAGAACTCTTTTGCTTTTATAGATTACCAAACAGTAAAGATTGGAAAGGGCCCACTACCATCCTTTAGAAAGGAGAAGGAGCAGTAGTGAGCGACACACTTGAAAAGGGGATTATTAGCTTGCCCCAAAGACATGTTAGGATGGTTGCAGCCCCAGGACCTCAGGATTTGGGAATTTCCAATTAGGCACTAATGGAATATCAATTGCAATTATCCTGTCAAAAGAACTCATGTGTTTGTAAGAAATGTAGGTACCACTGTCAGTTGTGCTTTTTACAGAAAAAAATAGGGATTTCATATTCCAGAGCTAGGGCTAAAGAACTCCAGAAGTGGCAACTACAGCAGCAAATGGAGAAATGTACATTAAAGGAAGAGAAGCAAAAGACCTCTATGAACAGTATGCACTTAAACAATTAAATGAGGAAGAAAATCCACCATTTGTAAATGCTTTTGAGAGATTTCCCAAGGACCAACAAGATGAATTATCAGCCCAACAACAAGCACATCTACAACAGGTAAAAGAAGAATTAAAGAGATGGGACTCAGATAAAACCCACCAGCCTATATATACCCTGATCCTTTTTGACTGATTCAGGATCCATGGAATGTATAGAATACTCCCTTAACTAGCACAATGAGAGGATGCTCACTGGAAGGAACTATTTATGAAGCGTGTGATGAGTGGAAACAATGTTTGAAGCAGGATTAAGTAGACTGTATGTCAGACCCCATTTGCCTTAGTTAAATGCTTAGAATATAAGACATATAGCCTGAGCAGAGATGACAAATTTTACTGGGGAAAGCCTAACTGTACCTCGTGGGTAACAACAACATGCACAGAAGAGATACTATTTTAAGGGCCAGATCTAACCCTGTTAGGATTAGAACATTCACATTTAGAACCACATGTTAAAAATACTATGGAGAGGATGGATTACTCAGAATGGGAAACTGCATTCGCTCATGACATAGATCCCAGTTTTACTATAACAAGGATTCAGGGTCATATCAATTGCTCCTGGGTAGCTGTAAAGGACATTTTAGTGTGGATGACTTTAGAACAAAGCAGGGGAGTCCAAATAGGGGAGGCACAAAAAAAGAATCTCGAGAGTTAGTCATGTAGAGTGTTCCTTCTGTTATGAAAATGAGAGTTACTACCTTAATGAATCAAACATACCTTATTTATCAACTCCAGGCTTGGGATATAGCATGTATATAAATGAGGCATATAAAATACAATGGTGAACAATTCAAGATGAGTTTTTTGTCTCTTTTATTTATAAAAATGGCTCAAAGCATTAGATATATTAGATGCAGACCTCCAAGTACCTCCACTCAACATGTTGTTTCTGGCAGACAGGATGTGAAATGTTTCATAAATATTTTGTAAAAATTCCAGTAAGGGAAGACCCAGGAAATTGGATATGAAGGAAAGAAGGGAAAGTATTGTATGCTAGATGCACACAACCATTAGATTCTAAAAAGGAGATGGGTTGTTATACAATGGATCTGGAATGGAAAGAGAGAATGATAGCATTCTTGACACTATATATGGTGGTTAATGCAACTCCCTTCACATACGTACCAGTAATTATGTCTGATTTGACTATACCGATCAAACCGATGTGCAAAAAAAGAGACTTTTTTTTTTGACAGGCAGAGTGGACAGTGAGAGAGAGAGACAGAGAGAAAGGTCTTCCTTTTGCCATTGGTTCACCCTCCAATGGCTGCCACAGACGGCATGCTGCGGCTGGTGCACTGCGCTGATCCAATGGCAGGAGCCAGGTGCTAGATGCTTTTTCCTGGTCTCCCATGGGGTGCAGGGCCCAAGCACTTGGGCCATCCTCCACTGCACTCCGGGCCACAGCAGAGGGCTGGCCTGGAAGAGGGGCAACCGGGACAGAATCCAGCACCCCAACTGGACTAGAACCCACTGTGCCGGCACCACAAGGTGGAGGATTAGCCTGTTGAGTCACGGCGCCGGCCAAAAAAAGAGACTTTGGAGTAACAACAGCTATTATCTGTGGGGAACTGCAGGCCAGCCACCTGTGGCAACCTCCTCATTGCACTGCCTCATCCTGCGGAGCAGAACAAAGTCAAGGAAGTGCTGAACAAAAGACTTACAAACAATCTGATGGGATGAGAAACACCTTGACCTGAGGATATGCGTGCCTTTTGATCTGATTGATGGACTGCTCACCCTAGGGGACCGGGGATGGAGAAGAGACCAGGAGAGGGCAGGAAGTCAGGCAGCTTCTTCAGTCTTTCTCCTTCTTTCTCTCGGCTGCTTCTGCTCTTTCTTCTTCTTTATTTCTCTCCTTTCCTTCTGCTATCACTAAAAATAAAAGTTCCTTGAGAACCGATCAACAGAGGTCATGTCATGACTCCATTGGACCCTTGCTGGCAAGGGTTTGACAAGTGGTGCCATGACTCAGATTGAAGGACCCCACTCCCCGTAAAGTCCTTCAGAACGTGTCCCAGACTCAAAAATCATCAGACCAGGTGATGCAAACACAAGAGGTAGGTTTTATTCACGAGCATTTGCGGACACAAACTCCAGTCCCAACACAGCAGGTAGCAGGAGAAGCGTGCCTAAAAGTGTCTGGGGGACACTTATATACCTGGGGGATTGCAGAAGCGGGAGTACAGAAGCACAAAAGACATGGTTACAGGTTTTCGCTAAGATTGAGAGATGGAGGCATATAGAAAATATATTGCAGGCTTCCTGGCATCAGCCTGGACTCACAGATAAGGGGTGGCTGGGTGCCTCCCGTGCCTGTCTTCAGTTGGTGTTATTTTGAACCGCAGCTGCCTGGCCGTGACTTATGGTTTCGTCCCAAAGTTCCTGGGAGATGTTTTGTTAAAGTTGCCTAAGATAGTACTGGGGTAGTTTATTAAACCAGCATGCTGGGGCCCCCGTTTGTCCAAGAACAGGCGGCCCTGAAGAGTAAACGGTTGGGGTTTCTATACATTGAGGTATTTAATTTACGTTACAGTTTGACAAGATTTACAGAGCTAACAATCAGTGCATGTCAAGACAGTTGTTTTACGAGTGCATCTAGTACCAGGTGCATAGTGTAAGATAACAAGTGATAAGGGGAGGGTCACTTAGGTCATGAGAGTAGTCTAGGGACGGGGTGGGAGTTTACATCACAAGGCTTACACAAAGAAAGTTACAGGTCTGTGTTTTGACTCCTTTGTGACACAAAACAGGTATGAGCCATTAACTAAGTAGCACAGGGTAGGGAAAGAACAGGGTAGGGTCCCGCTAAAGTTCTTTGTTTAGAGAAAGCATAACAAAAGGAGTGAGTGGTGAATAAGACACAGCATAACAAAAGCAGTGAAAGGAAAGCAAGTGAAGCAGTTTTTAATATTAAAGGGGCAGATTTCAGAATTTTTTTATTCCTTTATGGCCATTGTCAGGGTTGTTTTAGGGTTGTTCAAGATCATCAGACCAATTGCTGGAAGCAGGTAAGAAAAGAATAAACGTGTATACATGGGAATCTAGGCGGGTAAAGTCAAAGGCCTAGGATTGTAACCGCGGGTAAATCATAAAAGTAAAAGTGTAAATGGGAAATGCTCTGTCGATGACTAATTTATTGCTAAGCTGCTTATTAAAAGCAATGGGGATGCCTGTGATAGCGGCTGTTATTTGGTTATTCACCAGAGCAATTGCTAACATGTCATCCTGGTTCGTGGACGATAATGAGTGGGAAGAACAGAAGTGGAAAAGGGTAGGCAGAGGGTTAACAGCGGTCATGAAATCAATGGAGGTTTATAAAATGTGGATTGAACAGGCTCTCCAAAATGATTCAGAAGAGATAGCAGAACCCCTTGATGAGGAATCAGAGGTATTAGAGGAAGCTCAGAGGGAATCCCAATGTGGAAGTCAGAATATGACAGGGAGGATAAGGCGCAGATGAGTGTGGAGCAAGATAGGCCCCCTCCTTCTGCACCTCCATACCCAGAAGACCTATTTTCTCTGAAGGACCCCCCATGCCACTGTAGAATGGCAAACTTAACCTTACATGACCCTCCACATTGGCGACCACTTACGCTAACTAAGGCCCACCCCATGAAAGGGGATTCTTCCCTTGCGGAGGGAGTGGAGAGCAGGGAACCCTCCTCAGTAAGATCCAGAGGAAGGGCAGAGAGAACACGAGGAACCCTCCTCAAGTGGGAAGAGTACCAAAAAGCAGATCAAGTGTTCCCAGTGATAGTAGATGCACAAGGTAACAGAGGACGGACCCCTTTAGATCACAAGCTGTTAAAAGAACTGCAACAAGTGGTACAGCTATACGGACCGCATGCTAACTTCACAAAAGCAGTTTTAGACAATATAGGAACCCAGGGACTGGTCCCAGATGACTGGAGAAACCTAGCGAAAGCTGTGCTTGGTGGTGGGGACTTCTTGCTTTGGGCTGCAGACTATAGAGAGCTTGCTAAGACTCAAGCAGCAGAAAACATGAAAAATGGTCAGCCAGCTTGGAATGAGGACATGCTAAACGGGGAGGGAGTTTTTTGTGATGAGAATACCCAGGCTCAATGCCCTAATGAAGTCCTAATGCAAGTAAGAGAATTAGCTTGTAGGGCCTGGAAGGTCATTCCTAAGAAGGGAGAAATTAGGCATAGTTTGTCCAAAATTACACAAGGCCCAACAGAGCCCTATGCCGATTTTGTAAATAAGTTAATGGAGGCTGCCGTCAATATTTTTGAAACAATGGAGAAAGCTATGCCACTATACACAGGCTAGCTTACGAGCAAGCAAACAAAACCTGCCGTGAGGCCCTAAGGCCCTGGCAGCACAAAGACATTCCTACCTTTTTGAAAATCCGTAGGGATATTATGGATGATGTGGCCTCGGGGGCATATGCAGCAGTCACCATGGCAAGAATGCTACATAACAATGGGTGGAGGCGGAAATGTTTTAAATGTGGAAAGGAAGGTCACATAAAAAGAGAATGTATGGATTCAAAGCCTCCAGGGTGTTGGCTAGGGCTCTGCCCACGATGTGGAAAAGGCAATCACTGGGCAAATGAGTTATTCCAAGCTAGATAAAGCCGGCAACTCACTAGGGCAACATTTTAATCTGAAAAGTTCAGGGCAGCAGTTTCCAAAAAACGAGTGGTGGCCCCTGCACCCAGGGGCCCGAAAACTCAATGGGTGAGAGGACAGGCCATGGGAAGAACAGGACAGTTTCAGAGAGAACAACAGGCATTTACTGCACAGAGCTGTGAGCCACCCACTATACAGTATTAACACTGCAAATGGAGGTCCAAGCCATAGATGTAGAACCCCAGGAGGCTATGGACATATGGAAGGCTTGGGCATTACCATAGGAAAGGCTGCAAACTCTTTAAAGGGACTGGTAGTCATAACCGGAATTATCCAAATGCCTTGTAAAAAATTTAAGGTAATGTTACAGTCCATGAAGGGAATAGTACAGCTATTGCCATCACAGACAGTTGCTCAATTGCTAGTGATAAGCCCTGTGCTAGATGCCAGAGAAACCCAGGGAGAATATTTTGCAGCCCTTACCATGACTCTTGATAATCATCCATTATGGGTTCTTAACATCAAAGGGAAAACAATTAGAGGGCTGTTGGATACAGGCGCAGATGTTAGCATCATCACTGAGCAAGATTGGCCTCCCTCATGGCCACTTCAAGAAGGGGATAACAACCTGGTAGGCTTAGGTACGGCTGTCGCCCCATCCAGAAGCACACAAGTGCTAGATTGGCAAGATCAGGAGGGCAATACTGGCAAAGTGCAACCTTATGTATGTACTATTCCTATCACCTTATGGGGAAGGGATGTTTTGACACAACTCTGAATCCAATTGACTAGTGAACATGAGACTGAGTTATCCCCGGGGTGGAGAATGATGAAAAATGGGATATGCAGGCGGAGGACTAGGGGAAATGAACAAGGCATAAGGGACCCCATTGAGCCTGAGGGCATAGAGGCAAGCAGGGTTTGGGTTTTTGTAGGGGCAACTGTGCAGCAGCCATCACCACCACCACTAACCTGTTAGATAACAAACCAGTGTGGATACCCCAGTGGCCCCTCACTCAGGAGAAATTGGCTGTGGTAAAAGAAATAGTTCAACAGCAGTTAGAGGCAGAACATATTCAGCCATCCACTTCACCCTGGGATACCCCAATTTTTGTAATAAAAAAGAAATTGGGCAAGTATCAATTATTACATGATTTGAGAGCCATAAACAGGCAGTTGCAACCCATGGGGGCATTACAACCAGGGCTGCCCATTCCTATGATAATCCCAAAAAATTGGCCTGTGTTTGTAATTGATCTAAAAGACTGTTTTTTCTCCATCCCACTGAACTCACTAGATACGCAAAGATTTCGTTTTACAGTCCGGACTATTAACCATGAAGGCCCTGATAAAAGATTTGAATGGAAAGTCCTCCCTCAGGGTATGACTAACAGTCCCACCTTGTGCCAATTGTTCGTATCAGGAGCAATAGAGCCTGTTTGGCAACAGCATTCAGATGTTAAAATTTTTCATTATATGGATGATTTACTATTAACAGCCACTAGAGAAACCACTTTGAGTGAAGCGTTTGCAATGTTAATTTTATGCTTACAGGAAGCAGGACTACAGATAGCACCTGAAAAAATTCAAAAAGACACCATAGTTCAGTATTTGGGCCTAAAGCTAACCCCGGCCAGTGTGACCCCCTTATTATTTACCATCTCCACTATGGGAGTAAAAACTTTAAATGATTTTCAAAAATTATGTGGAAATTTAAATTGAATATGGCCTTATTGTAAACTAACTACTGAGGAAATGCTTCCACTGTTTAAAATCTTAGAGGGAGATTCACAGCTTACTTCACCACGACAATTGACCCCAGAGGCAGAAGCAGTTTTAAAAAAGGTTAAAAAGTGCCTCAAATCTGCTGTGATGCAAAGATGTGACTTATCCCAACCCATCCTTTTGGTAAACAAAGCAGGGACTCAACAAGTTATTCAACACCGTTTACAATCTTTTGCTGCCTGGGGACTACCTAAGATCATTAAAACAGATAATGGCCTGGCATATATTTCGGCTCACTTTGCTACATTTTTGAAAGAATTTGGCATTGAACATTCTACTGGCATTCCTTACAATCCCCAAGGTCAGGCCATTGTGGAGCACACTCATTTATATCTAAAAACTTTAATTAATAAACAAAAAGGAGGAATAGGAGAATATGCGATATCCAATAAAGATGCTTTGGCCTTAGCATTATATACCATAAATTTTTTAAATAAGAAAAAATGTGGTAAAACCCCAGCAGAATTACATTCCCAACTGACTGAAAAGGAGCCAGTACAATGGATGATGTGGAAGGACCTGCAGGATAACCAATGGAAAGGTCCGTTTCCCTTACTGTGGAGGGTGCAGTGAGCTGTTTGTTTTTTTCCCACAGGGAGCCTCTCAACCTATCCAGATGCCAGAAAGAAGAGTTCGGCTTCTTGTGCAGAGTCCTGATAAGCAGAGTCCAGCAGAGACCACAATAAACTTGCCCACAACAGGAAGCGAATGAAACATCTATAAGTGATAAAAAGACTATTATTTTGCCTTTTGATAGTTTTTCTACTAGCCAGTGTTGGAGAAATTTTAGGAATAATAGTTAATTATTTGTTAGCTGTGATTGCCATTTACCATAATGTGTCTTCTGTGTAAAGTATTTTGTATTGTTATAACCCTTGCTAGTGTATATTGTTGAGATGAAGGATTGTATTGGGGCCTGCTTAGGTCCCTGCCTTGGCCTATGCCACTGTCTCTTGGTCAGTAAGATTATCTTGAGTGTTATCAGAAGGCAGCAATACACTAACCTGATTGTTCGGCTGGCTATGCATGCTATGTTTTGCTCCGATCCTCAACAACAGGTATGGCTTAGCATGATGGAACGGTAGTCAGTGATGGATAATCACTGGTGAGTGCACCTAGCAACCTAAGACAGAGCATGGGACATGCTTCCCAGTGACTTGATGATGGGTAAGCAGGTGGCACGCCACTGGGAACCTAAGACAGGCATGATTCCATGCCATACAAAACAAAAAAGGGGGAGCTGTGGGGAACTGCAGGCCAGCCACCTGTGGCAACCTCCTCATTGCACTGCCTCATCCTGCGGAGCAGAACAAAGTCAAGGAAGTGCTGAACAAAAGACTTACAAACAATCTGATGGGATGAGAAACACCTTGACCTGAGGATATGCGTGCCTTTTGATCTGATTGATGGACTGCTCACCCTAGGGGACTGGGGATGGAGAAGAGACCAGGAGAGGGCAGGAAGTCAGGCAGCTTCTTCAGTCTTTCTCCTTCTTTCTCTCAGCTGCTTCTGCTCTTTCTTCTTCTTTATTTCTCTCCTTTCCTTCTGCTATCACTAAAAATAAAAGTTCCTTGAGAACCGATCAACAGAGGTCATGTCATGACTCCATTGGACCCTTGCTGGCAAGGGTTTGACAATTATCACTACAGCAATGTCAGCAGCCATGGTAGCTGGTGCTGTAACTGGAGCTCTGGCTCTAAGCAGTACCCTACTACAAGGAGATGCTTTGGAGTCCCTCCTGAAGATAATTCAGGAGTAGTGGGCTCAGCTAGGTGACCAGTCATCACTGCTTAACACACATGCTATGGGGCTCCAAATGCTCAAAGCATGCATGGTACAAATAGAGCAGATAGTTACTATACTATCTTTGGAAAGAGAACTCAAGTGTCAAGTGACTGGAAGAGTTTGCATTACCACCATTCCGTGGAACAATCTATCCATTCCCAATGCAATGCAACTAGCTGATATGTTCAAACACAACCATTCTACCTGGCTAGAGTGGATAAATGCAACTGCTCATCTTGAGGCTAACATTACTAAGAGAGTTCTACAGTTAATACAGCTTCAAAGTATAGCAGCAATTAAGATAGGTCAAGTCAAAACAGTGGAACAGAAAATAAATACTTTGACTGACATAGTTTTTTCTTGGCTCCCATCCTGGAAATGGTTTAAAATAGAAACACTATTTTGTATAGTTCTTGTATGCTTGCCTATATTACAGCACTTCTTCTCAACTGGATGGAATTTTGTGAAGGGATACCTAGGCCTCCTAGAGGAACCCAGCCTGCCAGAAATAGAAGAAGAAAGAGACCCCCAATCTGGAAATCAATCCAGGATATGCTCAAGAATGTTCATCCCTTTGGCCCAGTGGCTCAACAGGCATTACAGGGCTATGAGAGCATTTAAAGAAAAGAAAAAGGAGGACTGTTAGGGAACCATTCGCAAAGAAAGTAACTATAGCACAGTTTGAAAGAAAATAACTGCACAGTAGAAAAGTATCCACTCTAGATCATAAGTTTGAAAAGGGATGGTCTGGTCAGACAGCCTAGGAGCAAACCACAAACCAACTGTCATAATCATCATTGCCATGACTACGGGATCCTGGGAGGTCAGTGAGTGGGCAGGACTAGCCTCTAGAAACTGTATATAAAGGGGCTCTCAGATGCTGTAAACCAGAGGTTGCTCAGCCTCTCTCCCCAGTCTATAGTGCCTTGTGCCCACAGGAGTAGGCTTGAGTGATCTCTCCTCGTCTCCTAGAGTACAAATAAAGTGTGTTTAGCTTGTCCTCCCTCAGTCTCCTCAGCTCTTCCTTCATGGCAACGTGGCCAGTTCCTGGAGGGGGAGATCCTGACAGTAGTGGCAGAGAAATAGAAACAAATGAGACCAATGCAACAAACAAGAATCACCAGGAATCAATCCACACATCAATAACCAACTAATTATGAGAAAAGATTTAAAGGCAATTTGTCAGAAAAGGCAGTCTCTTCAGCAAACGGTGTTGGGAAAATTGGATCTCCACTTCCAGAAGTATAAAATACAAACCCTGCATTATATCTTTTACAAAAACCAAATGAGATTGGTTAAGAATCTATATCTGTGAATGGATATAATCAAATTACTAGACAAGTGCACTGGGAAAACTCTGAAAGACAAAATATTCCTGGAAAAGACCCCACAATCACAGACATCCAAAGCAAAAATAGACAAAGAGGGCTATTGCAAGCTGAGAAGCTTCTGCACTGTAATCACTTAATAAAATTGAGAGAAAACCAACAGAATGGGAGACAATATTTGCAAACCATGAAAATGTTAACAGATTAATATCCAGAATATAGAAAGGTCAAGAAATTCAACAACAAAACTAACAATTTATTTAGGAAATGGACTAAAGCCATTAACATGTATTCTTCAAGGATGTAATTCAATGGACTACATATTGTGAATTCATTTCCAACTGATATTGGAACATTCATGATTTTGTGCTCACTGTTATAATTCATTGCATATGTCTGCCACAAAAAGTGTGTTATATTAACTAGTAGAAATTCATGTGGTGAAAGATTATCTGAATGCCATGGTATATGCCTGAATTCTTCTACTTATATAAGATAAAAATCATTAACTATAAATCTACAACCCATACTATATAAAAAATCAAGAGGAGGAGTCATTTTCTCATGATAGCATATTGAAAGTTAAACATAGTTGTTTACAAAATTTCCCACATGTACCTATTTCTTCATGTCTTGCATGAGGAAAATGAACAGTGCTAAATGAAATTTAACTGGTATATCATTTGATATGTGGCACTCCTGACTTAAGTAGCAAGCAGCTGATTTCTCTTCATGCATTTGTTAGATCTCCATTGTTTTCTTCTTTCAGAAATATATAGCCCAGGACAGATGGGAAGATGGTGGAATAGGGAGGGAGCACACCGATGGTCCAGGAAGGGAAGGTTCAAAGTGTGGTGAGAATTTGTAGTCTCAGGGAAGGGGAGGCTCTTCTGAAATTGTGAAGACGGGGTGGACCTGCAAAGAGGACGAGGACACCTGAAGCACAGGACACCAGCGGGACTGTGTACACACCAGTGCTGGAAGCCAAGGTGAGACAGGGTGCTCACCCAGTACCACTGCACCAGCCACCGCCACCACTCCCCCAACTCACCATGGACACTGAGACACCCACTACTGAGTGGGGGAGGAAATATAAAAAGGAACAGAGTGAGTAGCACCCGCGGGAACAGTGCGCGATTAATGGAGACTAACTGAAGGACTAAGGGAGCCCTTGGTACCTACACCCTTCCCCATATCGGAGCTGCAGAGGGTGAGAAGCAACCATCTTGTTTGTTTACATTCAGGCTTAAAGAACTACCCCTGCACTAATCAGGGGCGGATTCCAAAGTTGGAGTGGTGCAACACTACATTCTTACGCAGGGGTGGGCAGTGAGGGAGGGAAGCTCAAAGTCCTCTTCCCAATTGACTCAAGTTACCAAGAAAAAAAATTTTTTTTGAATAGTGCCCGCAGGAAGAGAGCAGGATCCAGCATGCTGAGGGTTCAAAAACCCCCAATCACGAATGATATATACACAGAAGCCAGAGATTGGAAGTTGACTACCATCAATTTTGCTCAGCTGTGCAATATTACTTACCTCATAAGAAAAATAAATAAATAAATAAATAAATAAAGCTCTACCACACCTAACCATGAAGAAAGAGGAGAGCTCTCTGGCTACACCCATCTCAAGCCTCCAAGGCTCCTCCCAGAGCAGACAGCCCACTTAATACAGTCATAGTATAACAAGAAAAAAAAAACACAGTAAGGGAAGAAGAATTAAAAGAATTCCTCCAAAATGCGAAGCAATAAACACAGAAACCAAGGGAAAAAGAACAATGAACACATTATGACGCCCCCCAAAAACAAAACACCCCAAGCCAAGATTATGAAGATGACAAGATAGAAGAAATGCAAGATACGGATTTCAAAAATTTACAATAAGTACATTTAGAAGTTTTGAAAAGCAAATTCTTCAACTACAGAAATCCTTACAGGACAGGATAGAAAATATCTCTTATGAAAATGAAATCTTAAGGAGGAAGAAAAATGAAATGCAGAAACTAGTAGAACAGGAAATTGTGGTAGTGAAGAGAAATCAAAATGAAATGAAGAATTCAATAGATCAAATGACAAACATATTAGAGAGTCTCAAAAACAGAGTCAGAGAAACAGAAGAGAGAATATCGGATTTAGAAGACAGAGCACAGGAAAGTATACAGTCATACCAAAGAAAAGAAGAGGAAATAAGAAATCTAATAAATATTGTTGGGAATCTACAGGATACTATTAAAAAAACCCAACATTCGAGTTCTAGGAGTTCCTAAAGGCATGGAGAGAGAGAAAGTATTAGAAGGCCTTTTAGTGAGATACTAGCAGAGAACTTTATGGGTTTGGAGATGGACAGAGACATTCTAGTATAGGAAGATCATAGAACCCATGATAAACGTGACCAAAAGAGATCTTCACCATGATACATTGTAATTAAACTCACCACAGTGAAACAGAAAGAAAAGATCCTAAATGTGCAAGAGAGAAACATCAGATTACTCTCAGAGGAGCTCCAATTAGACTCACAGCAGACTTCTCACCAGAAACCATACACGCTAGGAGGGAATGGCGAGACATAGCCCAAGTACTAAGAAAAACTGTCAGCCCAGAATACTATATCCTGCAAAGCTCTCATTTGTGAATGAAGGTGAAATAAAGACATTTCATAGCAAACAGAAATTGAAAGAATTTGTTGCCACTTGTCCAACCCTGCATAAGTTGCTTAAAGATGTGTTACACTCAGAAACACAGAAACACGGCCATCAATAGGAAAGAAGGTAAAGGAAGAAAACATACCAATAAAAGTTCATAGGAAGCTCAAAGCATATGCTAAAAAATATCCTTGGGAAAATGGCAGGGCAAAGTCACTACCCAAAATAGTCACTTTGAACATGAACAGTCTAACTGTCCAGTCAAAAGACACTGATTGGCTGACTGGATTAGGGAATAAAACCCATCTATTTGCTGCTTACAAGAAACACATCTTTCTAACAAAGATCCATATAGAAAGTAAAATGCTGGAAAAAGATATTCCATGCCAACAGAAACAAAAAAAGCAGGTGTTGCTATATTAATATCAGACAAAATAAACTTTAATAAAAAACTGTTAAGAAAGACATAGAGGGGCACTATATAATGATTAAGGGTTCAATTCAGCATGAATGTGCAACTATTATAAATGTATATGCACCTAATTACAGGGCACCAGTTTATTTAAAAGATATGCTAAGGGACCTAATGAGAGACTTAGATTCCAATACAATAGTACAGGGGGACTTCAATATCCCACTCTCAGAAATAAGTAGAATATCCGGTCAGAAGATCAACAAAGAAAAAGCAAGTTAATTGACACTATTGCCCCAATGGACCTGACTTATATCTACAGAACGTTCAATCATACAACTAAAGATATGACATTCTTCTCAGCAGTGCATGGAACCTTCTCTAGGATTGACCACATACTAGGCCATAAAGCAAGTCTCAGCAAATTTAAAAGAATTGGTATCATACCATGCAGCGTCTTAGACCATAAAGGAATGAAGTTGGAAATTAGCAAATCAGGAATTGCTTGAGCATATGGAAACAAATGGAGACTGAACAACATGCTCTTGAATGAACACTGGGTCATAGAAGTTATCAAAAGAGAAATCAAAAACTTTCTGGAGGTAAATAAGGATAACAACACAACATATCAAAGCTTACGGGATACAGCAAAAGCAGTATTAAGAGGAAAGTTTATACCAATAGGTGCCTACATGAAGAGATTGGAAAGGCACCATAAGTGAGCTTTCAGCACATCTCAAGGATCTAGAAAAACTGCAGCAAAGCACACCCAAAGCAAGTAGGAAAAGAGAAATAATTAAAATCAGAGAAGAAATCAACAGGATTGATTCCAAAAAACATTACAAAAAATCAGCCAAGTGAAGAGCTTGTTTTTTGAAAAAATGAATAAAATTCACACCCCATTGGCCCAGCTAACTAAAAAAAGAAGGGAAAAGACCCAAATCAATAAAATCAGAGATGAAAAAGGAAACGTAGCAATAGATACCACAGAAATAAAAAGAATCATCAGAAACTACTACAAGGACTTGTATGCCAGCAAACAGGGAAATCTATCAGAAATGGAGGGATTCCTGGACACATACAACCTAACAAAATTGACGAGGAAGACATAGAAAACCTAAACAGACCCATAACTGAGACAGAAATTGAAACAGAAATAAAGGCCCTCCCAACAAAGAAAAGCCCAGGACCAGATGGATTCACTGCTGAGTTCTACCAGACATTTAAGAAGAACAAACTCCATTTCTTCTCAAACTATTCAGAACAATCAAAAAAGATGGAATCCTCCCAAATTCTTTCTATGAAGCCAGCATCACCTTAACCCCTAAGCCAGGAAAGAAGAAACATTGAAAGAAAATCACGGACAAGTTTCCCTGATGAACATAGTTGCAAAAGTCCTCAATAAAATCTGGCCAGTAGAATGCAACAACACATCAGAAAGATCATCCACCCAGACCAAGTGGGATTTATCCCTGGTATGCAGGGATGGTTCAACGTTCACAAATCAATCAATGTGATACACCACATTAACAGACTGCAGAAGAAGAACCATATGATTTTCTCAATTGACGCGGAGAAGGCATTTGACAAAATACAACAACCTTTCATGATGAAAATGCTAAGCAAATGGGCATAGAAGGAACATTCCTCAATATAATCAAAGCAATTTATGAAAACCCACAGCCAGCATCCCATTGAATGGGGAAAAGTTGGAAGCATTTCCACTGAGACTGGTACCAGACAGGGATGCCCACTCTCACTACTCCTATTAAATATAGTTCTGGAAGTTTTAGCCAGAGCCATTAGGCAAGAAAAAGAAATTAAATAGATACAAATTGGGAAGGAAGAACTCAAACTATCCCTCTTTGCAGATGATATGATTCTTTACTTAGGGGATTCAAAGAACTCTACTAAGAGACTATTGGAACTCATAGAAGAGTTTGGCAAAGTAGCAGGATATAAAATCAATGCACAAAAATCAACAGCCTTTATACACAGGCAATGCCACGGCGGAGAAAGAACTTCTAAGATCAACCCCATTCACAATAGCCACAAAATCAATCAAATACCTTGGAACAAAATAACCATGGATGTTAAAGATCTCTACGATGAGAATTACAAAACCTTAAAGTAAGAAATAGAAGAGAATACCAAAAAAATGGAAAAATCTTCCATGCTCAAGGATTGGAAGAATCAACATCATCAAAATGTCCATTCTCCCAAAAGCCATTTATACATTCAATGCAATACCAATCAAGATACCAAAGACATTCTTCACAGATCTGGAAAAAATTAGGCTGAAATTCATATGGAGATGCAGGAGACTTCAAATAGCTAAAGCAATCCTGTACAACAAAAATAAAGCCAGAGGCATCACAATACCAGATTTCAGGACATAATACAGGGCAGTGGTAATCAAAACAGAATTGTACTGGTACAGAAACAGATGGATAGACTAATGGAACAGAAGATAAACCCCACAAATCAAACCCAACGTTCTATTTAACCCTGGTGAGAATGGCTCACATTCAGAAATTAATAACAATAGATGCTGGCGAGGATGTGGGGAAAATGGACACTAACCCACTGTTGGTGGGAATGCAACATGGTTAAGCCACTATGGAAGTCAGACCGGAGATTCCTCAGAAACCTGAGTATAACCCTACCATACAACCCAGCCATCCCACTCCTTGGAATTTACCCAAAGGAAATTAAAATGGCAAACAAAATAGCTATCTGCACATTAATGCTTATTGCAGCTCAATTCACCATAGCTAAGACCTGGAACCAACCCAAATGCCCATCAACAGCAGACTGGATAAAGAAATTATGGGACATGTACTCTATAGAATACTATACAGCAGTCAAAAACAATGAAATCCGGTCATTTGCAACAAGATGGAGGAATCTGGAAAACATCATGCTGAGTGAATTAACCAAGTCCCAAATGGACAAATGCCATATGTTCTCCCTGATTGGCGACGACTAACTGAGCACCAAAGTGGAAACCTGTTGAAGTGAAATGGACACTATGAGAAACAGAGACTTGATCAGCTCTTGTGCTGACTGCTGATGTACAATGTAACACTTTATCCATTAAGGATTTTTTCTCTGTTTTGTTCTGGTACTCTTGGTTGAACTCTGTATTTTAAAACACACAATTATTCTTAGGTGTTTGAATTATAACTGAAACGTGATACCTATTAAATATAACTGTAGGAGTAAGAGAGAGAGGAGAAGAACAATATGGGACATGCTCAATCAGACTTGCCCCAAATGATGGAGTTAGAATTGTGCCAGGGGATTCCAATACAATCTCATCAAGGTTGCATTTACCAATGCCATCTCACTAACACAAGTGTTCAATTTCAGTTCACTATTGATCACACTGATAAGTCTAAGAATTTAAGGGATCACACAAAAAAGACTTCAATACTAAGCTCTAAGAGATAGACAGATCACCAAGACAGAGATCAACAATGAGTAAGAAACGATACTATAGCAAAAATGGACCTAACAGATATCTACAGAACTTTTCACCCTACAGAGAAACAATTTACATTCTTCTCAGCAGTACATGGAACCCTCTCTAGGATAGACCACATACTAGGCCATAAGCAAGTCTCAGCAAATTCAAAAGAATTAGAATCATACGATGCAGCTTCTCAGACCATAAAGGAATGAAGGTGGAAATTAGCAACTCAGCAATCCCTAATGCATATGGAAACGCATGGAGACTGAATAACATGCTCCTGAATGAACAATGGGTCATAGAACAAATCAAGAGAGAAATCTAAAACATGCTGGAAGTAAATGAGGATAACAGCACATCATACAAAAATCTATGGGTTAGAGCAAAAGCAGTTTTAAGAGGAAAGTTTATATCGATAGGTGCCTACATCAAGAAATTGGAAAGACACCAAATAGACGAGCCTTCAGCTCATCTCAAGGATTGAGAAAATCAACAGCAAAGCAGTCCCAAAGCTAGTAGGAGAAGAGAAATAATTAAAATCAGAGAGGAAATCAAGTGGATTGAATCCAAAAAAAATTACAAAAAATCAGCCAAATGAGGAGCTGGTTTTTTGAAAAAATAAACAAGATTGACACCCCATTGGCCCAACTAACAAAAAAAAAAAAGAAGGGAAAAGACCCAAATCCGTAAAATCAGAGATGAAAAAGGAAACGTAGCAACAGACACCACAGAAATAAAAAGAATCATTAGAAACTACTGCAAGGACTTGTATGCCAGAAAACAGGGAAATCTATCAGAAATGGACAGATTCCTGGACACATACAACCTACCTAAACTGAACCAGGAAGACATAGAAAACCTAAACAGACCCATAACTGAGACAGAAATTAAAACAGTAATAAAGGCCCTCCCAACAAAGAAAAGCACAGGACCAGATGGATTCACTGCTGAATTCTACCAGACATTTAAAGAAGAACTAACTCCAAATATTCTCAAACTATTCAGAACAATCGAAAAAGAGGGAATGCTCCCAAATTCTTTCTATGAAGCCAGCATCACTTTAATTCCTAAGCTGCAAAAAGATGCAACAATGAGAGAGAATTACAGACCAATATCCCTGATGAACATAGAGGCAAAAATCCTCAATAAAATTCTGGCCAATAGACTGCAACAATACACCAGAAAGATCATCCACCCAGACCAAGTGGGATTTATCCCTGGTATGCAGGGATGGTACAATGTTCACAAAACAATCAACGTGATACACCACATTAACAGACTTCAGAAGAAGAACCATATGATTTTCTCAATTGACGGGGAGAAGGCATTTGACAAAATACAACACCCTTTCATGATGAAAACCCCAAGCAAACTGGGTATAGAAGGCACATTCCTCAATATAATCAAAGCAATATATGAAAAACCCATGGCCATCATCCTATTGAATGGGGAAAAGTTGGAAGCATTTCCACTGAGACAGGTACCAGACAGGGAGGCCCACTCTCACCACTGCTATTGAATATAGTGCTGGAAATCTGAGCCAGAGCTGTTAGGCAAGAAAAAGAAATTAAAGAGATACAAATTGGGAAGGAAGAATTCAAACTATCCCTCTTTGCTGATGATATGATTCTTTTTTTTTTTTTTTGACAGGCAGAGCGGACAGTGAGAGAGAGACAGAGAGAAAGGTCTTCCTTTTGCCGTTGGTTCACCCTCCAATGGCTGCCACGGACGGCGCGCTGCAGCCGGCGCACCGCGCTCATCCGATGGCAGGAGCCAGGTGCCAGGTGCTTTTTCCTGGTCTCCCATGGGGTGCAGGGCCCAAGCACTTGGGCCATCCTCCACTGCACTCCTGGGCCACAGCAGAGGGCTGGCCTGGAAGAGGGGCAACCAGGACAGAATCCGGCACCCCGACCGGGACTAGAACCCAGTGTGCCGGCGCCGCAAGGCGGAGGATTAGCCTGTTGAGCCACGGCGCCGGCCGATATGATTCGTTACTTAGGGGATTCAAAGAACTCTACTAAGAGACTATTGGAACTCATAGAAGAGTTTGGCAAAGTAGCAGGATATAAAATCAATGCACAAAAATCAAAAGGCTTTGTATCCAGGGCGGAGAAAGAACTTCTAAGATCAACCCCATTCACAATAGCTACAAAAACAATCACATACCTTGGAATAAACTTAACCACGGAAGTTAAAGAGCTCTACAATGAGAATTAAAAACCTTAAGGAAAGAAATAGAATAGGATACCAAAAAATGAAAAACTCTTCCATGCTCATGGATTGGAAGAATCAACATCATCAAAATGTCCCTTCTGCCAAAAGCAATTTACAGATTCAATGCAATACCAATCCAGATACCGAGGACATTCTTCTCAGATCTGGAAAATATGATGCTGAAATTCACATGGAAGCACAGGAGACCTTGAATAGCTAAAGCAATCTTGTGCAACACAAACAAAGCTGGAGGCATCACAATACCAGACTTCAGGACATATTACATGGCAGTAGTTATCAAAACAGCATGGTACTGGTATAGAAACAGATGGATAGACCAATGTAACAGAATAGAAACACCTGAAATCAATCCAAACATCTACAGCCAACTTATATTTGATCAACGATCCAAAACCAATCCCTGGAGTAAAGACAGTCTATTTAATAAATGGTGTTGGGAAAACTGGATTTCTATGTGCAGAATCATGAAGCAAGACCCACACCTTTCACCCTGCACAAAAATCCATTCAACATGGATTAAAAACTTAAACCTATGACCTGACACCATCAAATTATTAGAGAGCATTGGAAAAACCCTGCACGATATAGGAACTGGCAAAGACTTCTTGGAAAAGACCCCAGAAGCACAGGCATTCAAAGCCAAAATTAACTACTGGGTTCACATCAAACTGAGAAGTTTCTGTACTTCAAAAGAAACAGTCAGGAAAGTGAATAGGCAACTGACAGAATGGGAAAAAATATTTGCAAACTATGCAACAGATAAAGGGTTGATAACAAGAATCCACAAACAAATCAAGAAACTCCACAACATCAAAACAAACAACCCACTTAAGAGATGGGCCAAGGACCTCAATAGACACTTTTCCAAAGCATAAATCCAAATGGCCAACAGACACATGAAAAAATGGTCAAGATCACTAGCAATCAGGGAAATGCAAATCAAAACCACAATGAGGTTTCACCTCATCCCAGTGAAAATGGCTCACATCTAGAAATCTACCAACAATAGATGCTGGAGAGGCTGTGGGGAAAAGGGGACACTAATCCACTGTTGGTGGGAATGCAAACTGGTGAAGCCACTATGGAAGTCAGTCCGGAGATTCCTCAGAAACATGAATATAACCCTATCATACAACCCAGCCATCCCACTCCTTGGAATTTACCCAAAGGAAGTCAAATTGGCAAACAAAAAAGCCGTCTGCATGCTAATGTTTATTGCAGCTCAATTCACCATAGCTAAGACCTGGAACCAACCCAAATGCCCATCAACAGTAGACTGGATAAAGAAACTATGGGGCATGTACTCTACAGAATAATATACAGCAGTCAAAAACAATGAAATCTAGTCATTTGCAACAAAATGCAGGGATCTGGAAAACATCATGCTGAGTGAATTAGCCAGTCCCAAAGAGACAAATATCATTTGTTTTCCCTGATTGGCGACGACTAACTGAGCACCAAAGGGGAAACCTGTTGAAGTGAAATGAACTCTATGAGAAACTATGATTGGATCAAATCTTGTCTGGACGGTTGATATACAATGTAAATCTTCTCCCCCCCCCCAAAAAAAGTAAATATATATGTGCCATTGCATCCAGATTAAGAATCTTCTGCATGGGAAAGGAAATAATCTACAGGACAAAGAAACATCTTATAGATGGGCGAAGCATTTATAAGTTATAAATATGATACAAGATTAATAACCAAACTATACATGGATCTCAAAAGAATCAACAATGAGAAATCCAGTTATCCAGTTAATAAATGGGCTAAGGATATGAATGGGTATCTCTCAAAGGATGAGGAAATAGTGGTCTATACGTATGCAAAATGATGCCTAGGATAGCTTACACTTGTTCCTCATGTAGAACCTCTGTTTTTAATGTGTTGTGCTATACATATTAACAATAAAACTAGTCTTCAAATGGTACTTTATATTTTGTGTGTCTGTGTGGGTGCAAATTGTTAAAATCTTTACTTAGTATAGAGTTGATCTTCTGTATAGATAGTTAATTACAAATGAATCTTAATGACAAATGGTTTGGGAGAGGCAGTAGGAGATGGAATGATTTGGGAGTGGGAGGGCAGATATTGGGGGAAGAATCGCTATAATCCAATGGTTGTGCTTCTGAAAGTTATATTTATAAATAAAAGTTTTCTATAAAAAGAGAACACATGTAAGGGAAAAGTTAATATTTTGATAGATTTAAGAGAATTTCTTGTGTCTAGAACTGACATCCTATTTATATATTTTGCACTAGACTCACAAAGTATACTCATGAATTCTAGGTTATTAATGTCATTCCACTCCACACTATTGCTTTGAAACTACACTGAATCCTGCATGCCTGTAGTCTGGTTCAGTCCACATCTAAGATCCTCAGTACTAGTGAAGTTCAGGATATATGATTCAGCTCAAGACTGTAAGCCTGCATGTTATCAAGGAGGTCAAGTTTTAAGTCTTAGAGTTCAGACAACTGCAACTGACATAGATTGAACTTGTACTATATGTCACAGAGAACCCAAATTGCTTCCCATAATCTGTCCTAATCACCAACCCAGTCCTATGCCAATGCTAGGCTTTCCCACCTAGTCCATTCAGATTAAAATTCATGCTACCTTCACCCAGAAATGCCCTCACAAAAAATATTAAAAAATGCTTGTCCAGGTTTTAAGTTTCTTTAATCCAGTTGAATTCACACCATAAAATTAACTTCACAAAGAGCCCCTCTATGTGATAAGAATGACATCAAAATATTTGATACCTTCGTATTGATATTTCCATAATTCCCCTTGTTAAACAATATAGTCTTTTTTCTACTGTGATATGAATAAAAAACAGTGGTTTAGAATTTTTTTTTATGTTTTAGCTTGAGGTCCATGGAGAATATGTGTTTATGCCCAACATTCAAATTTTAGCTATTTTTGTGTCCATTGTTTTTGTTTAGAATGTAGAAAGAAGATGGCTCCAAAAGGATACTTATAAACAAAACTAAGGAACAGCATTTTAGACAAATAATGAAACATAATAATCAGAAGTAAAAAGAAAATGGATTTGTTGAACTTCTCAAATACACACTACATCAAAAAGTTTCACCATAGCTATCTCCTCTTTAGTGATTATAGAAAAGTTCTTATATCATCAGCATTAGTATAAACACAACTCTGTATGTCTGATGTTTTCTAAGATAGAAATGATACTTTCCTCTATCTCCAGATCATTAAATTTGAATTGGGGCAAGCTCTGTGATGCAGGAGGTAAAAACCTCTCCCTTAATTCCATTCGGGTGTTAATTTTAGTCACGTCTGTTCCTCTTCCAATCTAGCTCTCTGTGATGGCCTGGGAAACCAGCAGAAGATGGCTCAAATGCTTGAGCCACTGAATCCCTGTGGGAGACCCGGAAGAAGCTCCTAGCTTCCGATTGGCCTTGGTCCAGCAATTGTGGCCATGTAGGGAATGAATTAGTGGATGGAAAACTTTTATCCCTGTCTCTCTTTTTCACTGTCTATAACTTTATCTCTCAAATAAATAAATAAAATATTTTAAAAAATGAATTTATGTTGCTGTCAATGATTTTAGTTTTAACAAGACAGCTTTTTTCTCCCTATTTAATTATCAGCAAAAAGATACTATGGCAGCTCATTTACTCAGTAATTCTAACAACAGCAACAATGCAATAACTACAGCTTTACTGCCATTTGAAGACTTTATTAAATATGTTCTTATTTATTCAAGCAAAATGATGATTACAATTCTATGTCAGCTAGGGATGCTAAGAGGACTATCACAGTATGAAAACTGTATAACTCCATTACTATGACTTATTTGTGAACCAGGCACAGGAAATGTACAAAGGCAGTTTTTTCCTTGTCTGAAATTTCTGCCTTCTGCTGTGTGGCAAATGGAGATTTTGAGTGTCAAAAATATTGAGCACATTTTTTTTTTTGTTTCATTGTATCCCAGGAAATGATCCTTTAAGCCCTTTCAACTTGAATTTTGCAGCATAAACCCATGTTTAGAAATGCTGTCTTTATTTTTCTGAAATAATTTACCTTGCCTGCAATGCTGTTCCTTGCCAAGTGTTAACAGACTAGACTCAATGTAAAGAGATTGGCAGTGGTGGAGCCTTTTATTTTCTAGTGAAAAAGTGCAGTTGCTGAGCATTCTCTGTCAAAGCAAGGAATACCCATTGTTATCAGTACTGCTTTGTCATCTGTTTATGTTTTTGCAGATATGTTAAGCGTCTGTTTTTTTTTTACAGACAGAGTTAGTGAGAGAGAGAGACAGAGAGAAAAGTCTTCCTTCTCTGGGTTCACCCCCCCAAATGGCTGCCACGGCTAGTGTGCTATGCTGATCCGAAGCCAGGAGCCAGGTGCTTCCACCTGGTCTCCCATGTGGGTACAGGGCCCAAGCACTTGGGCCATCCTCCACTGCACTCCTGGGCCACAGCAGAGAGCTGGACTGGAAGAGGAGCAACCAGGACAGAATCAGCCCCAACCAGGACTAGAACCCGGTGTGCCAGTGCCACAGGAGGAGGATTTGCCTAGTGAGCCACAGCGCTGGCCAAGCCTCCAGTTTTTGTGACTAACTTAAATGTTTCTGCACCATTATTGATGTTCCTTTATTACCTATCTTTATAAATGACAACAGTAAACAGATAGCTTTATCCCCTCTTGGCTTGTGTACATCATAGGATCAACATATAATCTTCCTTTGTAAGTAGAAGAAAAACATTGCTTGATCTGAAAGTCAAGAATATCTTGTGTCTAACATCAAAATTGGCACACTTAACTTGAAATTTCTCAAGTAAATAAAAGCATTGATTCTCAAACATAAGAACATAGTCTGACATAACACATAAGTAGGATCTCCACATTCAGAAATATGAAAAAAGACCCCTATCTTATACCTTACACAAAAATCAACTAAAATGAATCAAAGGCTTAAATCTATGACCTGATACCATTAAATCATTAAAGAACCCTATAAGATATTGTCATAGGTGATAAATTCTTAGAAAAGAATCCAGAACCATAGGCATACAAAGCAAAAATTGTCAAACAGGGTTACATCAAACTGAGAAGCTCCTATACTGTGAAAGAAATACTGAGCCATGTAAAGATAGAGAATTGCTAACTATGTAACTATTAAAGGAATATTATACAGAATCAATCAAATGCTCACGAAACTCAACAGGGGCTGACACTGTGGTTTAGCATAGCACTTTCTATGATATAAGCATTCCATAAGGGTGCAGGTTCAAGCCTTGGCTGCATTTTTGAATGAGCTTTCTACTGTGGCTTAGATCCCTGCACTTGCATGGGACACCCAGAAGAAACTCCTGGCTCCTGGCTTCAGATTGGCTCTACTCCAGCCCTTGTAGCCATTTGGGGTGTGAGCTAGCTGATGGAAGTCCTCTCTTTCTCTCTGACTCTCTCTTTGTCTCTGTCTCTGCCCGCCTCTGCCTTTCTATAACTCTGCCTTTCAAATAAATAAATAAATAAATAAATAAATAAATAAATAAATGTTAAAAAAGAAAACAAGAACAAAACAAAAAAACAATTAAGAAATGATCAAAAGACTTAAACAGCAATTTTCTTTGCCCATTTTTATTGAAATATAAATTCATGTAAAGTGAAATGAGAAAATATAAATATAGTCAGAATAGTTTTTTTACCTTTTATTTAACAAATATAAATTTCTTAAGTACAGCTTATGGATTACAGTGGCTTCCCCCATCCCCATAATTTTCAATTCTCTTTATCTGCAGAAGATCAATTTAGTATATATTAAGTAAACATTTCAACAGTTTGCACCCACACAGAAACACAAAGTGTAAAGTACTGTTTGAGTACTAGTTATAGCATTAATTCACATTGTACAAAACATGAAGGACAGGGATCCTACTTGAAGATTAAGTGCACTGTGACTTCTGTTGTTGATTTAACAATTGCCACTCTTATTTTTGACATCATTAATCACCTTAGGCTCTTGTCATGAGTTGCCAAGGCAATGGAAGTCTCTGAGTTCGCCAGCTCTGATCTTATTTAGATAAGACCATATTCAAAGTAGGAGTTCTCTCCTCCCTTCAGACAAATGTACCTCCTTCTTTGATGACCCCTTCTTTCCACTGCGATCTCACTCAGAGTGATCTTTCATTTAGGTCTTTTTCTTTGCCAGAGTGTGTTGGCTTTCAGTGTCTGAAATACTCTCATGGGCTTTTTAGCCAGACGCGAATGCCTTAGCAGCTGATTCTGTGTCCATAGTCCTATTTAGGCCATTTGAAAGTCTATGAGTTGGCTGTGTATCCCATTTCCCATGTTGGATAGTTCTCTCCTTTTTAATTCTATCAGTTAGTGTTAGCAGACACTAGTCTTATTCATGTGATCCCTTTGACTCTTAATGCGATCTTTTTGATCATTTATGACTGAAACTGATCACTTTAACTAGTGAGATCACATTGGTACATGCCACCTTGATGGGATTGTATTGGAATCTCCTGGCACATTTCTAACTCTACCATTTGGGGCAAGTCAGATTGAGCATGTGTACATGTGTACATCTCCTCCCTCTCTTATTTCCACTCATATTTAACAGGGATCACTTTTCAGTTAAAATTTCAACACCTAATAATAATTGTGTGTTAATTAAAGAGTTCAACCAAACCAATTAAGTAGAATAAAAAATTACTAAAAAGAATAAAATATTAAGTTTTTCCTCAACAATCAGGACAAGGGCTGATCAAGTAACTGTTTCTAATAGTGTCCATTTCACTTCCACAGGTTTCCTTTTATGTGTTCAGTTAATTGTCACAGATCAGAGAGAACATATGATATTTGTCCCTCTGGGACTGGCTTATTTCACTCAACATGATGTTTTCCAGATTCCTCCATTTTGTTGCAAATGACCAGATTTCATTTTTTTACTGCTCTAAAGTATTCTATAGAGTACACTTCCCATAATTTCTTTATCCAGTCTTCTTTTGATGGGCATTTAGGTTGATTCCAGGTTTTAGCTATTGTGAATTGAGCTGCAGTAAACATTAATGTGCAGACAGCTATTTTGTTTGCCATTTTAATACTCCTTGGGTAAATTCCAAGGAGTGGGATGGCTGGCTTGTATGGTAGGGTTATATTCAGGTTTCTGAGGAATCTCCAGACTGTCTTTCTATGGTTCATTTTTAGTATGACTATATACACAGATGACCAACTCCATGCTAATCATAGACTTCAAAAATTTGCACCCACCGTCACACACAACATATAGGGTACAGTTTGTGGAGAAAATTTGCAGTTGATTCTCATATTACAATTCAATAGGCACAGAGATCATACATAAGGAGCAAGTCCACAGTGATTACTGTTGTTCCTTTTACAATTAACACTCATTTTTATGATGTCATTGATCATCTGAGGCTCTTGCCATGGGCCACCAAGGTTATGGAAGTTTTTTGTGACCATAGACTCCATTATTATTTGGACATGGCTGTAAGAAATGTTGGTGTTATTTTCTTCCTTCAGAGAAGAGTTTGTCCTTCTTTGTGACCCTTTCTTTCCTCTGAGGTCTCTCAGAAACTCTCCATGTAGGATAATTTTTGTCAACGAGTCTTTGGTTCCCATGCAGAAAATGCTCTTGCAGGACTTGGAGCCAGACAGAAAGCCTTAAAGGTTGATTCTGAGGTAAGAGTGTTATTTACCGTGAATATCATTATAGGAGTCTGCTGTGTAGACTTCTTCCCATGTTGGTCCTTCCTTTCTATTTAATTCTGTTATTTTTACTGGGTACTTTTAAACTCAGACCAATCTATTTGTTACCTCTAATATTTAATATGCTCATTTTAACAGAGAAGATGGTGTTTATATGACCAATTCTTATGGGTTTGGAGCCTCATGACTAGTTCATAGGTTGTACTTTTAGAGGTAAGTCTGTATGACTTTATACAGGACTAGACTCCTTTATAGTTATGGACTACATCCTCCATCTTATTCTCCCTCTTATTTAAACTGGGATCTTTTCCAGTTGTCTTAAAAAACCTATAATTAACTCTGTGTTACATAGAGAGTTCAGCATATATTATGAATTGAAAAATGAGAGAGAAAGAAAGAAAAAAAGAGAAAATCCCAATAAAACAAAACAAAAAGGATATACACAGTAAACAGTAACAATGGTAAACTGTCCCTTGACAATCAGGCCATGGATTCTTGAGACATTGATTCTAAAATTGACAATTTCACTTGTATAGCTTTCATTTTAACTGTACTATTAATTATCCCAAAAACAGAGAACATATGGTGTTTGGCTCTTTGGGACTCAGTTATTTCACTAAGTATGAAGTTTTCTAGCTTGTTCAGTTTTGTTGCAAAGGACATGATTTCATCCTTTTTTAGTGACATGTAGTATTCCATAGTGCATATATCCCACAATTTTTTTAATCCAGCTTTTGGATGACAGGCATTTAGGTTGCTTCTATGTCTTAACTACTGTGAATTGAGCTGCAATAAACATGGAGATGTAGATAGTTCTTTTGTTTACTGATTTCATTTGCCTTGGGTAAATTCCCAGTAGTGGGATGGCTAGGTCATACAGTAGGTCTATATTCAGATTTTGAGTTATCTCCATACTGTTTTTCACAGTGGTTTTACCAGTTTACATTCCCACCAAGAGTTGGTTAGGGCACCCTTTTCCCCAATCCTATCCCGCACTAGTTGTTTGTTGATTTCTGTATGAGGGCCATTCTAACTGGGGGGAGGTGAAACCTCATTGTTGTTTTGAAATGCTTTTCCCTGATAGCTAGATATCTTGAGCATTTTTTCATGTGTCTGTTGGCCATTTGGGTTTCCAATTTTGAAAAATGCCTGTTGAAGTCTTTGGCCCATCTTTTTATTGGGTTGTTTGTTTTGTTACTGTGGGGTTTTTTGATCTCTTTGTAGATTCTGATTATTAGTACTTTATCAGTTGTGTAGTTTGCAAATATTTTTTCCCATTCTGTCTGTTGCCTCTTCAATTTTCTGTTTCTTTTGCTCTACAGAAACCTCTCAATTTGAGGTAATCCATTTTGTTCATTTTGGCTTTGAATTCCTGTGCTTCTGGAGTCTTTTCCAGGATTCTTCATCTGTGACAATGTCTTGAAGGGTTTCCCCTATGCTCTCCATTAATTTGATGGTGTTGTGGTGTAGATTTAGATCTTTAAGCCATTTTGAGTGGATTTTTGTATATGGTGTATGATAGGGGTTTTGCTTCATGCTTCAACATCTAGTTTTCCCAGCACCTGTTTCAGGGGTAGATTTTAGCTCCTTTGTTGAATATGAGTTGGTTGTATATGCTCAGATTGATTTCTGGTGTTTCTATTTTGTTCCATTGGTCTACACATGTGTTTTTATAACAGGATAAAGTTTTTTTGAGTATAACTGCCATATAGTATGTTTTGAAGTCTTGTATTATGATGCCTCCAGCTCTGTTTTTATTGTATAAGATTGCTTTAGAAATTAAAGGTTCCCTTTCCTTCCATATGAATTTCACCATCATTTTTTCTAGATCTGTGATGAATGTATTTGGCATTTTGATTGGTATATCCTTGAATCTGTAAGTTACTTTTGGAAGAATGGACATTTTGATGATATTAATTCTTCCAATCCATGAACATGGCAGATTTTTCCATTTTTATATCTTCTATTTCTTTCTTTAATATTTTGTAATTTTCATCATATAGGTCTTTGCCATCCATGGTTAAATTTATTTCAAAGTACTTGATTGTTTTTGTGGCTTTTGTAAATGAGATTGCTAAGTTCTTTCTTAGCCATGGAGTTTTCTGTGTATACAAGGGCTGTTGATTTCTGTGCATTGATTTTGTATCCTGTACTTTACCAAACTGTTCTATGAGTTCTAATAATCTCTTAGGGGAGTCTTTTGGGTCCCCTATATATAGAATCATGTCACCTGCATATAGGGGTAGTTTGACTTCCTCCTTTCCAATTTGTATCCTTTTGATTTTTTTTGCCTGATGGCTCTGGCTAAAACATCAAGGGCTATATTGAATAGCTATGGTAGAATGGGCATCCTTGTCTGGTGCCAGGTTTCAATGAAATGCCTCCAGCTATTTCCCATTCAATATATTGCTGTCCATGGGTTTGTCATAAATTGCCTTAAATGTGTTGTGGAATATTCCTTCTAAATCAAATTTGCTTAACATTTTCATCATGAAATGGTGTTGTATTTTATCAAATGCTTTCACTGCATCTATTGAGATAATCATATGATTTCTGTTTCTCAATTTGTTTTTTTTTTTTTTTACAGGCAGAGTGGACAGTGAGAGAGAGAGACAGAGAGAAAGGTCTTCCTTTGCCGTTGGTTCACCCTCCAATGGCCGCTGCGGTCGGTGCGCTGCGGCCGGCGCACCGCGCTCGTCCGATGGCAGGAGCCAGGAGCCAGGTGCTTTTCCTGGTCTCCCCATGGGGTGCAGGGCCCAAGCACTTGGGCCATCCTCCACTGCACTCCCGGGCCACAGCAGAGGGCTGGCCTGGAAGAGGGGCAACCGGGACAGAATCTGGTGCCCCGACCGGGACTAGAACCCAGTGTGCCGGCGCTGCAAGGCGGAGGATTAGCCTGTTGAGCCACGGCGCCGGCCTCTCAATTTGTGAATGTGATGTATCACACTGCTTGATTTTCAAATGCTGAAGCATCCCTGCATATCAAGGATAAATCACTCTTGATCTGGATGAATTATCTTTTTGATGTGTAGTTGGATTTGCTTGGACAGGATTTTGTTGAGTATTTTTGTGGCTATGTTCATCAGGGAGATAGGTCTATAGTTTTCTTTCTCTGTTGCACACTTTGGGTTTAGGGATTAAGGTGATATGGGATTCATAGAAATAATTTGGGAGGTTTCTCTTCCTTTAAATTGTTTTGAATTATTTGAGAGAACTGGGATTAGTTCTTCTTTAAATGTCTGGTAGAATTCTGCAGTGAAGCTGTATAGTACTGGGCTCTTCTTTTTTGATAGTACATTTTTTACTGATTCAATTTCTTTCATGGTTAAGTGTCTCTTTAGGTTTTCTATAATTTCATGGCTCAGTTTAGGTAGGTTGTATGCATCCAGGAATCTATACATTTCTTCTAGGCTTCCCAATTTGTTGGCATACAGCTCTTTGTAGTGGTTTCTGATGATTCTTTTTATTTCTGTCATGTCTGTTGTTACATTTCCATTACCATCTTTAATTTTACTGATTTGAGTCTTCTCTCTCCTTTTTGTTAGTTGGGCCAATGGTGAGTCAATTTTGATTATTTTTCCAAAAAAAACCAGCTCTTCATTTTACTGAACTTTTGTATTTTTTCGCTTCAATTTTATTGATTTTCTCTAATTTTATTTATCTCTTCTACTGGATTTGGGTTTTGTTTGCTGCTTTTTTTTCTAGTTCATTGAGGTACACAGAGAGAGCATTTATATGCTACCTTACTGGTTTCTTGATATAGGCACCAATTTTTATAAACTTTCCTCTTAGCAATACTTTTGCTATATCCCCCAAATTTTGATAAGTTGTTTTGTCATTTTTGTTTCTAGAAACTTTTTGATTTCTGCAATGACCCACTGTTCATTCAGAATCATGTTGTTAATTCTCCATGTGTTTGTGTATTATACAGGCATCCTTGAGTTATTGATTTCGAGCTTCATTGCATTGTTATCTAAGAAGATGTATAATTTCAAATATTTGAATTTGCTGAGGCTCCCTGTATGGCCTGGCATATGGTCCATCCTAGAGAAAGTTCTGTGAAATGGGGAGACATATGTGTACTCTGTGGCTGTGGAGTGGATCACTCTGTAAATATCTAATTGGTCTATTTGGTCTTTGGTCTATACTGTCAATTAGCTCTGTTGTTTCCAGGTTGATTTTTTGTTTGGATGATCTGTCCATTGCTGAACATGGGTTATTGAGGCAACTTGTTACTATTATATTTGAGTCTATCTCTCACTTTAAATCCCTTAGTAATTCTTTCAAATATCCAGATACCCTGTATATGGGTATATATAAATTTATAATAGTAATGCCTTCATGTTGGATTATGTAGTGCCTTTCTTTTCTCTTTTAATAGTTTTTGTGTTAAAGTCCATTTTGCTGATTAGGATGGCCACACCAGTTATTTTTTGGTTTCTATTAGCTTGGAATAGTTTTTCCAATCCTTTCACGTTCAGTCTCTGTGCATCTTTGCTGGTGAGGTGTGATTCCTGCAGGCAACTGATAGAAGGGTTTCTTTTGTAGTCCATTTAGCTAGTCTGTTTCTTTTAACTGGGGAGTTGAAACCATTTACATTCAGTGTGACTATTGTTAAATATAGTCTTTTTCTTGCCATGTTTCCTTAAGTAAGTAGAACTATTTATGTATTTTGGCTTTTGTTTGTATTTTAATTGGTCATTTTCTAAGTTCTTTTTCTTTTCTAGTGAAGTTGCTGTTTCTGTATTTCTGTGTACAGCACATACTTGAGCCAGTGTTGTAGGGCTGGGTGAGAAGATACAAATCCTTTCATTATCTGTTTGTGGTGGAAAATCTTTTATTTCCCATTAACTCATAAATAATAGCTTTGCAGGGTACCATATTCTGAGTTGTCAGTGTTTTTCTTTTAGAACTTGGAATATATAATGCCATTGTCTCCTTGCCTTTAGGGTTTGTGATGAGAAATCAGGGTGATTGATTGGATACCTCTGAATTAATTATTTTTTTAATACTGTGAATTTACAAAGTGCAACATTCGTATTATTGTGGCTTCCCCCCCAACCTCCCTCCCTCCCTCCTGCAGTCCTCCCCTCTCCCACTCCTTCCCCCATCCTTCCCTTCATCGAGTTTCATTTTAAATTACCTTCATATACAGAAGATTTAACTTAGTATATACTAAGAAAAGATTTCAACAGGCTGCACTCTCACAACCACACAAGGTATAGGGTATTGTTCGACTAGCAGTGTTGTCTTTAAGTTTCATAGTAAAACACATGAAGGACAGAGATCCTACGTGGGGAGCATGTACTCAGTGACTCCCATTGTTGATTTGACAATTGGCACTCTTATTTATGACGTCAGCAATCACCCGAGATTCTTGTTATGAGCTGTCTATGCTATGGAAGCCCCTTCAGTTCACCAACTCTGAACTTGTATAGTCAAGGCCATATCACAGTGGAGGTATGTTCCCACCTCCTCCTTGATGGCCTGTTACTTCTGCTGGGGTCTTGTTCACCAGGATCTTTCATTTAGGTTGTTTTTGCCACTGTATCATGGCTTTCCATGCCTGTGAGACTCTCATGGGCATTTTAGCCAGATCCAAATGTCCCAAGGGTTGATTCTGAGGTCAGAGTGCTGTTTGGGGTGTTTGCCATTTTATGAGTCTGCTGTGTGTCCTACTTCCCCTGCAGGATCATTCTCTCCCTTTTAATTCTATTCATCATTTTTATACACTGTCTTATTTGTGAAATCTCTTCAACACTTGCCCTACCCTTTTGATCAGTTGTGTATTTATACTTATCACTTTACCAAGTGTGCTGGCATAGGTACCTGCCTCCTTGGTAAGATTGAATTGAAACCCCCTGGCACATTTCTAGCTCTACCAATGGAGGTAAGTCCAAGTGAGCATGTGCTGACCTATATATCTCCTGCCTCTCTTATTCCCACTCCTATGTTTAACAGAGATAACTTTTCTGTTAATTTTAAATGCCTAAGAATGATTGTGTATTGATTAGAGATCAACCAGTGGTCTTATGTAGAACAAAAAGAACAACAACAAAAAATACTAAAAAGAATAAAATAGTAAGTTGTTCCTCAACAGTCTAGCCAAAGGCTGCTCATGTCATTGTCTCTCATAGTGTCCATTTCACTTCAATGGGTATCATTTTAGATGCTCGTTTAGTTGCCGTCATTCAGGGAGAACATATGATATTTGTCCCTTTTGGACTGGCTTATTTCACTCAGCATGATTTTTTCCAGCTTCCTCCATTTTGTTGTAAATGCCCGGATTTCATTGTATTTTACTGCTGTATAGTGTTCCATAGAGTACATATCCCATAGCTTCTTTATCCAGTCATCCGTTGATGGACATTTAGGTTGCTTCCATGTCTTAGGTATTGTGAATTGAGCTGCAACAAATATTGAGGTGCAAATGGCTCTTATTTTCTCCCCTTTAATTCCATTTGGGTGAATTCCAAGGAGATGGGTCCTGTGGTAGTGCTATATTCAGGTTTCTGAGGATACTCCCAACTGTCTTCCATAGTGGCTTTAGCAGTTTGTATTCCCACCAACAGTGGATTAGTGTCCCTTTCCCCCCAAATCCTCACCAGCATCTATTGTTGGTTGATTTCTGTATGTAATCAATCTAACCAGAGTGAGGTGAAATTCATTGTGGTTTTGATCTGCATTTCCCTGATGGCTAGGGATCCTGAGCATTTTTTCATGTGTCTGTTTGCCTTTTGGATTTTTTTCTTTTGAAAAATGTCTTTTAAGGTCCTTGGCCTATCTTTTTATTAGGTTGTTTGTTTTGATTCTGTGGTGTTTCTTGATCATTTGATAGTTGTTAATCCTTTATCTGTTGTGTAGTTTGTGACTAATGTCTCCCATTCTGTTGGTTGCCTCTTCACTTTCCTGTCTCCTTTGCTGTAAAGAGACTCATTTTTAGGTAATCCAATTTGTTTATTTTATCTTTGATTACTCGTGCTTCTGGGTTCTTCTCAAGGAATTCTTCACCTGTTCCAATATCTTGGAGGGTTTCCCCTATGCTCTCAATTAGTTTCATGGTGTTTGGTGCATCTCTAGTTCTTTGATCCATGTTGAGTGGATTTTTGTATAAGGGGTAAGGTAGGGGTCTTGCTTCATACTTCGACATGTGGACAACCAGTTTTCCCAGCACCATTTGTTGAAGAGGCTGTCCTTGTTCCAGGGGTTGGTTTTAGGTCCTTTGTCGAATATGAGTTGGTTATAGATGTTTAGATTGATCTCTGGTGTTTCTATTCTGTTCCATTGGTCTATCCGTCTGATTTTGTACCAGTACCAGGTTGTTTTGATTATAACTGTTGTGTAGTATGTCTTTAGTTTGGAATTGTGATGCCTCCAGACTTGTTTTTATTGTAAAGGATTGCTTTAGCTATTCTCGGTCTCCTGTTCTCCATATGAATTTCAGCTTCATTTTTTCTAGGTCTTTGAAGAATGGCTTTGGTATTTTGATTGGTTTTGCATTTAACTTGTAAATTGCTTTAGGGAGAATGGACATTTTGATAATATTGATTCTTCTAATCCTTGAGCATGACAGGTTTTTCCATTTTTTTGTGTGTGTCATCTTCTATTTCTTTCTTTAGTGTTTTGTAATTGTCATCATAGAGGTCTTTGACATCCTTTGTTAAATTTATTCCAAGGTATTTGATTATTTTTGTGTTATTATGAATTGAATTGATATTAGAACTTCTTTCTCAGCTGTGGCATTGCCTGTGTAGACAAAGTCTTTTGATTTCTGAATGTTGACTTTATATCCTGCTACTTTAACAAACTCTTCTATGAGTTCCAATAGTCTCTTATAGGAGCTTATTGGGTCCCCTATATGTAGTATCATGTCATCTGAAAATAGGGATAGTTTAACTTCCTCCTTTCCCATTTGTATCCCTTTAATTTCTTTTTCTTGCCTGATAGCCCTGGCCAACACTTCTAGGACTATCTTGAATAGCAATGGTGAGAGTGGGCATCCCAGTCTGGTGCCAGTTTTCAGTGGAAATGCCTCCAACTTTTCCCCATTCAATATGATGCTGGCCATTGGTTTATCATAGAGTGCCTTTATTGTGTTGAGGAATATTCCTTCTAACCCCAATTTGCTTAGAGTTTTCATCATGAAAGGGTATTGTATTTTATCAAATGCTTTCTCTTTTCTATTGAGATAATCATATAATTTTTCTTCTGCAGTCTGTTAATGTGGTGTATCCCTGCATACCAGGGAATAATCCCACTTGGTCTGGGTGAATGATCTTTCTGATGTGCAGTTGGATTTGGTTTGCCAGAATTTTGTTGAGTATTTTTGCATCTATATTCATCCGGGAGATAGTTCTTTAGTTTTCTTTTTCTGTTGTGTCTTTTCTGGGCTTGGAATTAAGGGGATATTGGCTTCATATAAAAAATTGGGAGGATTCTCTCCATTTCAATTGTTTTGAATAATTTGAGAAGAACTGGGGTTAGTTGTTCTCTAAATGTCTGGTAAAATTTGGCGGAGAAGCCATCCAGTCCTGGGCTCTTCTTTTTTGGTAGTGTGTTTATTACTGATTCAATTTCTTCCATGGTTATGGGTCTGCTTAGATTTTGTGTATCTTCATGGCTCAGTTTAGGAAGGTTGTATGTGTCCAGGAATCTATCCATTTCTTCCAGGTTCCCCAATTTGTTAGAATACATCACTTTGTAGTGGTTTCTGATGATTTTCTTTTAATTTCTGCTGTGTCTCTTGTTACATTTCCATTACTATCTTTGTTTTTTACAGATTTGGGTCTTCTCTCTCCCTTTTTTTTGGTTAATTGGACTAATGGTGTGTTGATTTTGTTTATTTTTTCAGAGAACCAGCTCCTAGTTTTGTTTATCTTTTTTTTTTTTTTTTACAGGCAGAGTGGACAGTGAGAGAGAGTGACAGAGAGAAAGGTCTTCCTTTTGCCGTTGGTTCACCCTCCAATGGCCGCCGCGGATGGCGCACTGCGGCTGGCGCACCGCGCTTGTCCGATGGCAGGAGCCAGGAGCCAGGTGCTTTTCCTGGTCTCCCCATGGGGTGCAGGGCCCAAGCACTTGGGCCATCCTCCACTGCACTCCTGGGCCACAGCAGAGGGCTGGCCTGGAAGAGGGGCAACCGGGACAGAATCCGGCACCCCGACTGGGACTAGAACCCGGTGTGCCGGCGCCACAAGGCGGAGGATTAGCCTGTTGAGCCACGGTGCCGGCCTGTTTATCTTTTATATATATATATTTTTGGTTTCAATTCTGTTTATTTCTTCCTTATCTTTAGTATTTCTTTTCTCCTTCTGAATTTGGGCTTGATTTACTACTGTTTTTCTAAATTCTTGAGATGCATGGAGAGTTCATTTGTTTGGTTCCTTTCCAGCTTCTTGATGTAGGTGCCAATTGCTATAAACTTTCCTTTAACACTGCTTTTGCTGTGTCCCACAGGTTTTGATAGGTTGTGTTATCATTTTCATTTGCTTCTATAAATCTTTTGATTTCTCTTTTGATTTCTTCAATGACTCACTGTTCATTCAGGATCATGTTGTCCATTCTCCATATGTTTTTTTTTTTTTTTGACAGGCAGAGTGGACAGTGAGAGAGAGAAAGAGACAGAAAGGTTTTCCTTTTTCTGTTGGTTGACACTCCAATGTCTGCCATGGCTGGCGCACCGTGCTGATCTGATGGCAGGAGCCAGGTGCTTATCCTGGTCTCCGATGGGGGGCAGGGCCCAAGCACTTGGGCATCCTACACTGCACTCCCTGGCCATAGCAGAGAGCTGGCCTGGAAGAGGGGCAACCGGGATAGAATCTGGTGCCCCAACCAGGACTAGAACCTGGTGTGCCAGTGCTACAAGGTGGAGGATTAGCCTAGTGATCCGTAGTTCCGGCCCATTCTCCATATGTTTAAATATAGCGTAGAGATTATTGGGTTGTTGATTTTGAGTTTCACTGTGCTATGGTCTGAGAAGCTGCATGGTATAGTTTCAATTTTTTTGAATTTGTTGATGCTCCCTTTATGGCCTAGCATATGGTCATTCCAAGAGAACATTCCATGAACTGGTGAGAAATACATGAACTCTGTGACTGTGGGGTGGAAAGTTCTGAAGACAGTAGGTCTTTTCGGTCTATGCGTCAATTAGCTCTGTTGTTTCATGGTTGAATTTCTGTCTGGTTGATCTGTCCATTGGTGAGAGTGGGGTGTTCAAGTCCCCTGATACTATTTGAATCTATATCTCCCTTTAAACCCTTTAGTAATTCTTTCAAGTAGCCAGGTGCCCTGTAATTAGGTGCGTATGTATACATTTATAATAGTAATGTCTTCCTGTTGGATAGATCCTTTAATAATTATATAGTGCCCTTCTCTGTCTTTTTATGGTTTTTATGGTAAAGTCTATTTTGTCTGATATCAGGATGGCCACATCAGCTCTTTTTTGATTTCCGTTAGCTTGGAGTATCTTTTTCCATCCTTTCACTTTCAGTGCTTGCATCTTTGCTGATAGGGTGTGTCTCCTGAAGGCAGCATATAGGATTCTCTTTCTTGATCCAATCAGCTTGTCTGTGTCTCTTGGTAAAATTAAGACCATTCACATTCAGTGTGATTATTGTTAAGTACTGTTTTTCCCAGTCATGTTTCCTGAAATGAGCTGTTTATGTATTTTGAACTTTGTTTGTAGCTTACTCTACATTCATTTTTTTTGTAGTGAAGTTCTTGTTTTTGTATTGCTATGTGCAGCATGTCTTTGAGCATGTGTTGTAGGGTTGGACACGTGGATACATTCTTTCAGTTTCTGTTTGTCTTGGAAGATCTTTGTTTCCCCTTCATTCATAAATGATATCGTTGGAGGGTATAGTATTGTAGGTTTTCATTGTTTGTCTTTTAAAACTTAAAATATATCATGCCATTTTCTCCTTGCCTGGAGTGTGTGTGATGAGAAGTCTGGGGTGGGTCTGGTTAATTTATCCTGAATGTGATTTGTCATTTCTTTGTGGCACATTTTAGGATTTGTTCTTTGTGTGTCACTGAGCTGAGTATTGCCACAATGAATTTCTCTTATGGTCTATCCTGTTCAGAGTTCTGGCTATCTGCTGAATTTTCCTATTATTATCCAGCTGCCTTTGTTGGAAGTTTTCTGATATTATTTCATTGAAAACACCTTCCAATCCATTCTCTCATTCCACCCCCTCAGGGACTCCTATTAGCTGAACATTAAACACCGTTTGATTGAATCTTGCAGGTCTCTGACCATATTTTTTAATTTTTAAATTTCTTCTTCCTGTGTTTGAACTGACTGCGTTATTTCTGGAAGTTTGTATTCAAATTCTGATATTTGCTCTTCTATTTCATCTGTTTGATTTCAGAGGGATTCCAAGCTGTTTTTTATATGGTCAATTGAGTTTCTCATTTCCAGTATTTCATTCTGGCTTCTCTTTAGGATCTCTAATCCTTGGGCTTGTTTTTCGTTCAGCTCTTGAATCCAATTCTCATTATTTCTAAGTAATCTGGTTATTAATTTCTGAATTCCTTTTCTGGCATGGTTTCAAATTCTTCTTCTTCAACCTCTGTTATAGTTGGTTTAGCCTGCTCCATTGGTGAGTTTATATGTTCTTCTATATTCTTACTGTGGGTTTTTCCTTTGTTTTTCAGCATTCTGTTTGGTTTGTTTTTCAGGTTGATTTCCCTCTACTATAGGCAGCTCTACCTTCTAGAGTTTGTTTATTTATTTTTACTTATTTTTTATTTATTTTTGTAACTTGAGTGGGCTTGTTTCAGGGCTTTGAGGTGCCAATCTCTGCCCCATGGTGGCTAGTTTCCCTGTTCCTATGTTCTCCCTTATGTGTCTGTGCCTGGGATTCATTTGTCAGCCATTCTCCCTCATAGTGGCTCCCATGTGACCACCTTTGGACTCCGCCCCTGTTGCTTCCTCCTTTGGAGCCGAGGCCAGCCTCCATTAAGCACTGCATGTAAACAAACAGGATGGTTGCTGTCTGCCCACTGTAGCTCTGATTGTTGGGAGGATCTTGGCATTTTTGATCCCTCAGTTCGTCCCCCTGGATCATGCCCTCTTCCTGCGGGTGCTATTCAATTTTTTTTTCTGTTAACTTGAGTAGGCTTTTGTTGGGGCTTTGAGCTGCGCCCACCCCCTGTGCCAGGAGTGTCGTATTGCTCCACTCCACCTTTGGACTGCACCTCCGAAGGTTAGTGCGGAGGCAGAGGCAGTTATCCTTTAAGCCCAAATGTAAACAAACAAGATGGCTGCTTCCCACCCACTGCAGCTCCAATTTGGGGGATGGTGGAGGCACCAAGGGATCCTGGTGTGTTTAGTCCCTCAATTTGTCCCCATGAGTCGTGCAGTCTTTCTGAAGGTGCTACTCTGTTCCGTTTTTGATTTCCTCCCACACTCAGTTGTGCGTGTCTCACTGTCCATCCCAAGGTGGGTTTTGGGGGAGGGGTGGCATCAGCTGGTGCATACACACTGTTGCTGATGTCCTGTGCTTCAGGCGTTCACATCCGCCTTGCAGGTCCATCCTGTCTCCCCTGTTTTAGAAGAGTTTCCCTTTCCCCAAAACTACAAATTCTCACCCCCTCCTTGGACTTTTCCTTCCTGGACCATTGGTGTGCTCCCTGCCTATTCTGCCATCTTCAAACAATCCACAGGCATTTTTCAAGAAAGGAAATTCAATTGTCCACACATAAGTGAGAAAAGGCTCTGGATTTCTTCCCATCCCAGGGAATGCAAATCAAAACTACAGTGGGGTTTCATCTCACTCCAGTCAGAATGGCTCTCATGAAGGAACAAATATCAATAAATGCTGATGAGGATGTTGGGAAAAGCAGATATTGGCTGAATAAATATGTTTGATAAAGATATTTGGAAAATGAATATAGATGATAAAAATAATAACAAAAGGTGATAAATGGAGTTTACATACTATATTTCACCAAACAAGTTATAGTCGGTAATGGTTGTGAGCAGACACAATATATAGAAAGAAATGATATGGAGCCTAGAATAGGAAGGGGAGTTAGATAGAAAACAGTGAGCTGGAAATTGTCCACAGTTTCTGTCTCTAACCCTGCACCTTAATTCCATTCTCTTACAAGCCAATCCATATATCTACTTTACAAAGATACACCCAAGGTTCCTTTAGAGCTAGAATGCCATGATGACCACATGTAGCTTAGGATAATGTAAAGATGCAAAATAACTTCCCTAGAGGACATCACATCCAGTAAATGCTACCCAAATTGCATCCTATTGGTATATTAAATTAGGGCACTACTGCCTACCCCAAAGAGGGACCATTGAGTAGAGAAGTACTCTTTTTTAAATCATTTTTTGTTTGTTTTCTCTTTGTCTAATCATAGTTCTCTTTCTGGCCCTGGCATAAGAAGTCTTTCTCCTCATAGATTTGTATGCCCTCAGGCCTGAATATATATTAATTCTCTCACTATAAATAATCCTCCTCTCATAACTATACTTAACTACTTATCTTGTATTCTTACTTCATATGGGAACAAGAGCTGGCAGACACATTCCTGCAGCAGTAACTCAAAACCCTAATGAAAACAGCATATATCAAGCATGATTATACAAGAGGCAACTTTAGTAATAAATGTTTTTTAAAGAAACAAAAAAGAAAGTTTAGGTGAAAGCAAAGAACACATAACACGAAAATAGTGCCAATGTTGTTATCGATCTTTTCTGAAAATTCTTTCCCAGTAATTCCAAGGTATTTTTTATCAATATAGATGATAAGTTGCTTACTAAGTATACATGGATTTCATCATCTGATTACAATTATTAGACATATCAGACATTTATTTTAAATTCCAGAGAACTTTCCATGCAAAATAACTGCTTTGAATCATTATTTTCCCCTTCAGGAAATAGAGCATAAATAATCAGGACATAATGTAATAAACTAATGCAAATTTATCCTATAATCTATAATTTATAATTTTACTTTATAGTCTACAATTATATAATAGTATATATAATCCACAATTTTGTTTTAAAAAATATAATAGGTTTGAAATCTTGCCAGAATTCAAATCTTGAAGACTCTTATTCTTGCAGCAAGTATTAATCTTTGAAGAGATTTAGCTTCTGCTAAAAAGCACTTAAAAATCAAAGTCAGGGTAGAGTGTTTTACTAGGACTATAATGAAATATTAAAAGAAGCAGATGAACCAATTTCACTTTATCAATTTCAACAAATACTAGAAACTTAAACAGGGCATAAAAGATACCTCGAATCATATAACGATCAATTTTGTGTTTTTGATACATTAGTAGAATTTTCTGGAATGCCACTGGTATTAGTAAAAATATAAACTAAAATCATGTAATCATGTAAAACATTGACTTATTTTATACTGGCTTATAAATTAAGCTTCAAATACATTTATTAACATTAAAATCCACATATGATATTTAATTATCAATTTATTGGTGATATCATTGATATATAAGCTGGAATTTTTTTTTTGCTAGCAAACAAAATTTTATTTATTTATTTATTTATTTATTTATTTATTTATTTATTTATTTCCAAAATACAGTTTATAGATTACAATGGCTTCCCCCCATAACTTCCCTCCCACCCGCAACCCTCCCCTTTCCCACTCCCTCTCCCCTTGCATTCACATCAAGATTCATTTACAATTCATTATATACAGAAGATCAGTTTACCATATATTAAGTAAAGATTTCAACAGTTTGCCCTCACATAGCAACACAAAGTGAAAAATACTGTTGGAGTACAAGTTATAGTATTAATTCACAATGTACAGCACATTAAGGACAGAGATCCTACATGATATATTTTTTTAAATTGATTAATTTTCTATGCAATTTCCAATTTAACACCAAGATTTTTTTTCATTTTTAATTATCTTTATATACAGAAGATTGATTCAGTATGTACTAAGTAAAGATTTCATCAGTTTGCATCCACACAGAAACACAAAGTGTAAAATACTGTTTCAGTACTAGCTATAGCATTACTTCACATTGGACAACACATTAAGGACAGATCTCACATGAGACGTAAGTACACAGTGACTCCTGATGTTGATTTAACAATTTGACACTCTTGTTTATGGCGTCAGTAATCTCCCTAGGCTCTAGTCATGAGTTGCCACGGCTATGGAAGCCTTTAGGGTTTGCTGACTTCAATCTTATTCCGACAGGTTCATAGTCAAAGTGGAGGTTCTCTCCTCCCTTCAGAGAAAGGTACCTCCTTCTTTGATGACTCCATTCGTTCCACTGGGATCTCACTCACAGAGATCTTTCATTTTGGTCTTCTTTTTTTTTCCAGAGTGTCTTGGCTTTCCATGCCTAAAATACACTCAAGGGCTCTTGAGCCAGATCTGAATGCCTTAAGGGCTGATTCTGAGGCCAGAGTGCTATTTAGGACATCTGCCATTCTATGAGTCTGCTGTGTATCTTGCTTCCCATATTGGATCATTCTCTCCCTTTTTGGTTCTATCAGTTAGTATTAGCAGACACTAGTCTTGTTTGTGTGATCCCTTTGACTCTTAGACCTATCAGTGTGATCAATTGTGAACTGAAATTGATCACTTGGATTAGTGAGATGTCCTTGGTACATGCCACCTTGATGGGATTGTATTGGAATTCCCTGGCACGTTTCTAACTCCATCATTTGGGGCACAACTGATTGAGCATGTCCCAAATTGTACATCTCCTGCCTCTTTTATTACCACTCATATATTTCACAGGGATCACCTTTCAGTGAAAATTTAAACACCTAAGAATAATTGTTTGTTAATTACAGAGTTCAACCACTAGTACTAGAATAAAAACATATTAAAATGGATAAAGTATTACATTGTACAACAACAGCCAGCACAAGAGCTGATCAAGTTATTGTTTCTCATAGTGTCCATTTCACTTCAACAGGTTTCCCCTTTGGTGCTCAATTAGTTGTCACTGATCAGGGAGAACATATGATATTTGTCCCTTTGGTACTGGCTTAATTCACTCAGAATGATGTTTTCCAGATTGCTCCATCTTGTTGCAAATGACTGGATTTCATTGTTTTTTGACTGCTGTATAGTATTCTATAGAGTACATGTCCCATAATTTCTTTATCCAAATGTATGCTATGAATTCCCTGTGATCTTTTGCTGTGAGGTTCCCTTCGTTTACCTTCTTTCATGTTGATGGCCGTGTTTCTGTGTGTAACACATCTTTAAGCATCTTTTTCAGGGCTGGACAAGTGGCAACAAATTCTTTCAATTTCTGTTTGCAATCAAAGGTCTTTATTTCACCTTCATTCACAAATGAGAGCTTTGCAGGATATAATATTCTGGGCTGGCAGTTTTTCTTTCTTAATACCTGGGCTAAGTTCGCCATTCCCTTCTAGCCTGTAGGGTTTCTGATGAGAAGTCTGCTGTGAGTCTAATTGGAGATCCTCTGAGAGTAATCTGACGCTTCTCTCTTGCACATTTTAGGATCTTTTCTTTCTGTTTCACTGTGGTGAGTTTAATTACAATGTGTTGTGATGAGGATCTCTTTTGGTCATGTTTCCTAGGGGTTCTATGAGCTTCCTGTACTAGGATGATTCTGTCCTTCTCCAAAGCTGGGAAATTTTCTGCTATTATCTCACTAAAAAGGCCTTCTAATCCTTTCTCCCTCTCCATGCCTTCAGGAACTCCTAGAACTCGAATGTTGGGTTTTTTAATAGTATCCTGTAGATTCCCAACAATATATTTTAGATTTCTAAATTCTTCTTCTTGTCTTTGGTTTGACTGTATAGTTTCCTGTGCTCTGTCTTCTAAGTCCGATATTCTCTCTTCTGCCTCACCCATTCTGTTTGTAAGGTTCTCTAATGTGTTTTTCATTTGATCTATTGAATTCTTCACTTCATTATGATTACTCATCACTATCACAGTTTCATGTTCTACTAGTTGTTTCATTTCAGCTTGATTCCTCCTTAATATTTCATTTTCACGAGAGAGATTTTCTACCTTGTCCATTAAGGATTTCTGTAGTTCAAGAATTTGTTTTTGAGTAGTTCTTAGTGTTCTTATCAATTTTTTGAGATCTGCTTCTTGCATCTCTTCTAACTCATCATCTTTATAATCTTCAATTTGGGTGTCTTTTTCATTTGTGGGTGTCATAGTGTCTTCCTTGTTCTTATTACCTCGGTTTTTTCGTTTCTTGTTTGGCATATTGGTTTCTTCACTGTGGTGTTTTTTCCTTGTTATACTATGACTCTAGATTAAGTGGACTGTCTGCCTTTGATGGAGCCTTAGAGGCTTGAGATGGGTGTGGCCTGAGAGCTCTGTTTGGTTCCTCAGGGTTGAGGGTGTGTCAAAGGAGACACTCCCAGGTTAGGTGTGGTAAATCTCTCTCTGTTTCTTTCTTTATTTTTGATTCAAAAGGGAAGTAATTCCACACAGCTGAATGGAATTGGGGGTGGTTAGCAGGCAAATGATATACCCACAGGAGCCAGAGAGCAGAAGCTCTTTCCCAAGGACCACAGAAGGAATCTCTGCGGCCTTCTGTGTGGGTTCAAATTCTTCTGCAGTCTCACCACTGGGCTACAAATGCTACCGAACTGTAGCGTCTCTGGAGAGTACTCACGTGGTGAATTCTATGAGTTCTCTCCCCCAAGTCTCTTTTTTCCCAGTCTCAGTTCATTAGCACCACACATTCATTAGATTCTAATCTCCTGTTATTTCACCCCCACGCCCACAGTCAGGTTTTTCTGCTAGGCTCGGGGCTGGTGCAGGCCTGAGGTTTCCCTGCTTATGACGTATGTTCAAAATGGCGCCTGCTCTTTGTCTTGCTCACCTTTGAGAGGTGGGCGGAGAGAGAGAAACTCGTGTCCGTATTGGTCACTTTTTTCTTTCTCTCTCTCTCTAGTTAGCCTGATGAACTTTTCTCTGCAGGGTTTCAATCCTTGTTTGCTCTAGTCTCCTCTTTCCACTTTCCTTCTGGTGTCTTGGGCTATTGAGGTTTGGCTCACCTGGCGTTCCAGCGCTGGTGCGTTGAGTCTGCCGCTGGTGTCCTGAACTGCGGGCTCCCACGCTCTCCTTGAAGGTCCACTGTGAATCACTAGTTCCAGAAGAGTTTCCACTGCTGTTTCTTCCCCTACTCTTCCTTGAACCTTCAGTATCTCCACTTTTATTAAACTGTCTCTCCCCAGACTATCAGTGTGCTGCCTTCCTATTCCGCCATCTTGCCCTCCTAAGCTTGAGTTTTAAGATCTAGTAATGTTATTGCATGTGCACAATCACAGCATACATGAGTAAAAGAAAAATATAATTTTCAATTTCCATTGTCTTTTATGAGGTTATTTCAAAACATAGCATTATCTGTCTCAATTATAAGCTCATTATCTCATTATCACAAGAGCATTCATACTTATGATGGACTCTGCCCGATTCAACAATGAAGACTTAGATAAGTTCATGTCTGTTTCTTCAAAGCTCCCAGCATTGACGTTCAACTCTTCTCATCAAAAGTGCATATCTAGATTCTATGAGCTTGCAAGTTAAGACAAAGCAGTAATATCCATGTACTGGCAGTTAAACAAAAATCTGCTGACAGGCCTCACTCTTATTGAATTTGCATTCATTTAGCAACTATTGTTCATTGTATTGCAATGTGTCAGTCATTGCTTTGGACTCTTAATAAATTCTAAAAATAATAACTTCATGGTGCCCATAAGCTAGAACACGTATGGTCTGCAGGGGTAAGGATTCACACTTTTGGTCATTCAGTAGGTATTTCTCAATCCTCTGGAGAAAACAATCTCTTTGTGGCTGAGAATGCTGTCATGAATTGCTTCAGTTCCCTTGCACTTCATATACGACAGGGTATTAAACATCTAATAATCAGAAAAGTAAACATTTGGGTGAATTCTCGAAGAGTGGGTTAAACTGCTCTTGTGTACCCTATCCTGGAGTGCCAGTTTGAGTTCTGGCACTTCTGCTTTTGAATCATCTTTTGGCTAAAGCATTCTTGAGGGAGCCAACAGATGATGGGTTAAGAACATAGGGCCCTGACACCCGGGTGGGAGTTCAAATTGGAATTCTGGCCTCTGGCTTCTGGCTTTAGTCTAGCCTGGACACCTAGTTCTTAGAGGCAATTAGGATAGAACCAGCAAATAGAAGTTGTCGCTCTGTCTCTGCCTTTCTGTCACCCTGCCATTCTTGGAGATGAAAATAAAGATGAACATTAAAATTTTAAATAAGGCAGATATAATTCATGTTATGTGTAACAAGCAGGTTCTAGAACTATTAGAAAGGCTGCCTGTCTTGAGACTCTGGGCAGTAACTCATGAGAAAAGAAAATTTGAGAATAAGGTTCAATAGCAATTGATTAATCAGTAAGTATATTCATGGCAAAGCCGAAAACCTAGACTGTGTTTCTGAGGGATTGTAGTGTCTTTCCGAAGTCCAAGTAGGCCACCCTCAGTAAGTGGCAAAAACAAGGGAGAATAGTCTAAGATGATGTTGCTGGGAAATATAATGAAACAGTGATTTGAGGCACTGTGAAATAATATTAAAAGCTTTAGGGCCCATTCCTAAAAGAAACTAGAATTCCTGTGTGATTGTAAAAGTGCATAATTTTACTTGAAATAAAAATTTGTCAACTAGCTAACTACACAGTGGGTTGAAGAGAGATACATGGAGAGTAACAGGACTATTGCCAAAAGCCCAGGAGTCAATTTAAGAGATAATATCATTTTTAAACTGGTGGGAGCAGCAAAGTTGAAAAAAATTAGTGGACTGAGGAGAATGCAAAAAGTAAAACTATACAAATCAGTGGTAATTTAGTCACAGAGACTGAAAAGCTCAAGCTGTTCTTTTGTGATTTGAAGAACTGAATGGGTTGTGAAGGTACTCCATGGGACAGGAAATATGGAAAGAGGTCCTGAGTTAGGAGTAGAACATGAATGCAATTGTGGAAACATTGAGTTTTGTTGGGGAGATTCAAAAGAAGGAGACATAGGACATGGGAGCTCTTTCTCTGAAAAGCACTGCCAGTGCATTACAATGTGCTTCTTTTAGTGACAAGGGTTACATTAGTCCTTTGTACAGCACATGGATATGAATTGCGTTATTTGACAAGCATGTCTGCTATAGCAGCTGCGTTGGACTCAATGCTCTTCTTGTTAGCAAGTCATTTATTATCCTTAACCAGCTCCTACACAGCACCTAATGTTCAGGAAGATCTGTCCCCTCTGAGAGTGCTTTTGCAGAAACATTGTTCCACAGCGTCCCCTTTCTTACAAGTAACCATTAGTAATATGTGGGTTTTTGGAAACAGGATAACAATCTGTATAGTATTAGTCGATGACAGTATGCACTGAATGAAGCAGGATTTCAAGCTCAATGAGGCCATGTGCATGGGAGACCAGGAGGATGCACCTGGCTCCTGGATTCGGATCGGGGCAGCACTCTGGCCATAGCGGCCACTTGTGGGGTGAAGCAATGGAAAAAGAAAGAACTGTCTCTCTGTCTCTCCCTCTCACTGTCCAACTCTGCCTTTGAAATAGGAAGAAGACAACACACTAACAACATCAAGTTCCATGTCAGTTGAGACACTGTAAGTATCAAAAGATTCTCTGGGGTTTCTTTGTGATGTTTTTGTTGAATCAATTGCTGAGCTGAGGCGACTAGTGACTTGATGTCTCTCCAAGTAACTGGAGGTATTTCAGTGCAGAGAAGGTCTGTGATGCCAAGATGTTTTCTCTAACTCCTCCAATCTGAGGCAGAACTGAGACATGGAGTCCTGAGGGCCTAGAAGCCAACTCATGATGTCATGCAGGGTGAATGCAATGAGCAGGAATCCACACAGGTCCTGTAAGAGAGAGAACAGAGACATGCCCTCACTCCCACATTCATAGTGGCTCTGGTACTTCCCAAGTCAGAGCAGGAGGTCCTTTATTATGTTTTAATGGACACAAGGCAGAAAAGTTTCCTCATCAGAGCATCAGCTGATTCAAAAATGCTTGAAGCTAAGATAAATGATTTAGTGTACATAAAAGAATCGACATTGTTTAAGTCCCAGGGTGTTTATCCCTTCCTTTGTTGTTAAAGGGTTTTAAGGGTACAATGTGCATGCTCTACAATAGGTGGCATTATAAGAGATACCATGCATTAATTTCATGTCCGACAAACGACAGACGCTGGAAAAGGGCAGGTGAAGTGTGTGTGGGAGCATTATCAGGTTTTAATCGGCTAGGCTTAACCATGACAGCCGTTGACATGAGCAGGTGTTTAATAACATGGCAAGAAGATTTACCCTTTAGGCGGATGGCCCAAATATTGGCAAATTATGTACCAATGATGAAGTATAGTCAAGGAAAAGGTTTTAACGATGGACCCTGAGAAACATTCATTTGTTTTCCAAAGGTCATTAGCTTGCTGTCCACGTGATTAGCTGCCCAAAATGGAAAATAATGTGGGATTTTCACTCTGCACACAGTTGGAGATAACCAGTACACACCTCTGAGAGAAGTATGTGAAACTGTTAATAAAAAGATTTTGCAGACTCATGGAAAATCCATGACTTTGTAAGGATCTCTGAAAAGAGCAGCAACATAAAGAGCATGATGTAGCACTGATTAACTTCTGACTATACTGGGAAGGGGGTTTGGGACTGCAAATATGTGTCACAAATAATGGATGATGGTGTTTAATCAATAATGTCTGCAGTGAGGAAAAGACTGAGTAAATTAAGTCAAGTTCAATTGTAATATGAGCGTAAGGCAGGTGGAGAAGTGAATTAGTGACACATTGGCAATTGGTGATTAAATTTGAAGGCTGTATAGCAGATAGAGATAGTTATAATTATCACAGCTAATTTGATACGTTGTATTGCTTTTGGGAGGTAATTTTTTTTTGTAAATAATAACACCACTAGATGGAGAACCACCAAAAGATTGTCAAAGTTTGAGGAAGAGGGTTTTAGAGATCATGGAATGGAAAGAATCAGGAAGAACAGATAGCATGGTTTTATATAACCTTGAGCAGGTTATATAAAAGTTAATTCACTGAATCCATGAGTGTGATCTAATAAAATAATTGAGATTTGAGTAAATTTTCATGATCCTGTTTTGAGAATGTGAGGTACATGTCGACCAGTTCAAGACCCAGGACATGAAGTAATCAGTTAATGAGCTTTTGCAATTAAGTCAGCAACAGCTTTATACAGAAGGTTAAACATTATAGCCATTGCATTAAAATGTTTTTCTGGAAGCTTGAGCTATCAAATCTACTGTTGGCTTTATTGGGATGGGTAGTAAAGCCAGTTGTAAAACAATATGTGCAGGAATCCATCTAGAAGTCTGACATAGGTGATATTACTAGCACCCACAGAAGATTGCATCTATGGTGAAACAGAAATAGTGTCAGTGGATGGATTTTACCCTTCAAGGCTTCAAAAAGTGTCTGTAATTGTTTTGTAGTCAGTCTGAAGAATGGAAAAGCCCAACTAAGATGTCCTAAATATTCTTATAATTGAACTTATCTTAAGGGCATTGGCAATCAAAGTTGAAGTAGTCAAGGCATTGATTTTGTTGTCCACAATTTGTGGCATAAGTACAAATAAAGGACTTCCTCTTTTATCTTCTCAGGGGCTATATTCAGTATGCCTTGATGGGGAATCATACATTGATAGAACACAGTACATTGATAATGATTTAATACAGGCACTGTGAAGGCAAATTTTCCGTGAACTGCCTCAACCAAAGGAATACTAAAGAAGTAATCCTTTAAGGGAACAAGCCCCATGGTGTGGCTGGGAAAGCCACCACCCATAGGGCTGACATCCCAAAACATACTGGTTTGAGTCCTGGCTGCTCCACTTCTGATGCAGCTCTCTGCTGTGGCCTGGGAAAGCAGTAGAAGATTCCCCAAGTCCTGAGGCTCTTGTAACTGTGTGGAGACCTGGAAGAAGCTCCTCACTCCTGGCTTGGGATGGCACATCTCCAGCCATTGCAGTCATCTGCGGAGTAATCACTGGATGAAAGTCTCACTCTCTTACTCTCCCTCTCTCCCCCTCATCTCTCTCTCTCTCTCACTCTGTCTTTAAGTAAATAAATATATAAACAAATAATATTTAAAAAAACAATTCCTATATTGATTATAAAGAAAAAAATGTTCAAGAGGAACTAAATGCTGCTGGACAATCAATACCAAAGGGGTCCTGTGGGTTGAATATGTTTAGTGACTTTCAGGAAGTCATGCATTAATCTCCATATAACGAATTAGTAAAGATGAGACAATTTATGCCAAGTGCTAACAGAATGTGCTATTTTTAAATGTTCTTTTTTTCTTTTTTCTTTAGTAAATATAAATTTCCAAAGTATAGTTTATGGATTACATTGGCTTCTTCCCCCCCCAATTTCCCTCCCACTCGCAGCCCTCCCTCTAATGCTACCTCTCCCATTCCATTTACATCAAGATTAATTTTCAATTATCTTTATATGCAGAAGATCGATTCAGTATATACTAAGTAAAGATTTCATCAGTTTGCACATACACAGAAACACAAAGTGTAAAATACTGTTTCAGTACCAGTTATAGCATTACTTCACATTGGACAACACATTAAGGACAGATCCCACATGAGACGCAAGTACACAGTGACTCCTGTTGTTGATTTAACAATTTGACACTCTTGTTTATGGCGTCAGTAATCTCCCTAGGCTCTAGTCATGAGTTGCCAAGGCTATGGAAGCCTTTAGGGTTCGCCAACTTCGATCTTATTCTGACAGGGTCATAGTCAAAGTGGAAGTTCAATACTCCCTTCAGAGATGGGTACCTTCTTCTTTGATGGCCTCATTATTTCCACTGGGATCTCATTTGCAGGGATCTTCATTTAGGTCTTCTTTTTTTTCCCAGAGTATCTTGGCTTTCCATGCCTAAAATACTCTCAAGGGCTCTTGAGCCATATCTGAATGCTTTAAGGGCTGATTCTGAGGCCAGAGTGCTATTTAGGACATCTGCCATTCTATGAGTCTGCTGTGTACCCCACTTCCCATGTTGGACCATTCTCTCCCTTTTTTATTCTATCAATTAGTATAGGCAGACACTAGTCTTATTTGTGTGATCCCTTTAACTCTTAGACCTATCAGTGTGATCAATTGTGAACTGAAATTGATCACTTGGACCAGTGAGATGGCATTGGTACATGCAACCTTGATGGCACATTTCTAACTCCACCATTTGTGGCAAGTCCGATTGAGCATGTCCCCAATTGTATATCTCCTGCCTCTCTTATTCCCACTGTTATATTTAACAGGGATCACTTCCACCAGTACTAAACAAAAAGAATACTAAAATGGATAATGTATTACATTGTACATCAGCAGTCAGCACAAGAGCTGATCAAGTCACTGTTTCTCATAGAGTCCATTTCACTTTAACAGGTTTCCCCTTTGGTGCTCAGTTAGTTGTCGCTGATCAGGGAGAACATATATTTTGATTGGTATTGCATTGAATCTATGAATTGGTTTTGGGAGAATGGACATTTTGATGCTATTGAATCTTCCAATTTATGAGCTTGGAAGATTTTTCCATTTTTGGTATCCTCTTCTATTTCTTTCTTTAAGGTTTTATAATTTTCATTGTAGAGACTTTAACATCCTTGGTTAAGTTATTCCAAGCTATTCAATTGTTTTGGAGTTACTGTGAATGGGATTCATCTTAGAAGTTCTTCCTTAGCTGTGGCATTGTCTGTGTATAACATGGGCTGTTGATTTTTGTGCATTGAATTTATATCAAGATATTGGAAAAGGTGCCAAATAAATGAGCAATCAATCTAAATGCCCTACAACAGCAACAACAAACTAAACTTAGAATTAGTAAGAAGAAAAGAATAATTACAATTTGAATATAATGAAACAAAATGAAACAAAAAATAGAGAAGATCACTGAAACAAATGGCTGAATTTTTTTCTAAAAAATAAGCAGAATTGAGAAGTAAGGAGAGTGGTGAGAGGGTGGTCTTGGAAGGGAGCACACTGATAGTACAAGAAGAGACAGTTTAATAAAAGTGGAGATATTGCAGTTCAAGATTGTAGGGGAAGAAAGAGCAGAGAAAACTCTTATGAAACCAGTGACTCACAGTGGACCTGCATGAGGGTGTGGGAGCACATGGTTCAGGACACCAGTGGCAGAATCAACACAACAGCACTGGAACATGAACTGTGTAGAATTATTTCCCTTCTAAATTAAAAAAAAGAAAGAAAAAGCGAGAGATTTACCACGCCTAACCTGGTAGTGTCACCTTTGGCACAACCTTAACCCTGAGGTACCAAACAGAGCTCTCAGGCCACACCCATCACCTGCCTCTAAGGATCCATCATCAAAAGCAGACAATCCACTTAATCAAGAGTCATAGTAAAGCAAGGAAAAAAAAAACACCACAGCAAGAAAAGAATCCAAAGAATATCTCCACAATGCCAAACAACAAACACAGAAACCAAGAAAACAACAACAAGGAAGACATTATGAAGCCCCCAAATGAACAAGACAGCCCAAACCAAGATTATGAAGATGATAAGATGGAAGAAATGCAAGATACAGATTACAAAAAATTTATGAAAGGAACAATTAGAAGTTTTCAAAAACAAATACTTGAACTACAGTATTCCTTACTGTACAGGACAGAAAATCTCTCTTGTGAAAATGAAATATTAAGGAGGAATCAAAATGAAAAACAGAAACTAGTAGAACTGGAAAGTGTGATAGTGAAATCAAAATAAAATGAAGAACTCAATAGATCAAGAGAAAAACACATTAGAGAGCCTTAAAAACAGAGTCAGTGAAACAGAAGAGAGAATATCGGACTTAGAAGACAGAGCACAGGAAAGTATATGGTCAAACCAAAGAAAAGAAGAGGAAATTAGAAACCTAAAATATATTGTCAGGAATCTACAGGATATTATTAAAAACTCAACAATCGTGTTCTAGGAGTTCCTGAAGGCATGGAGAGAGAGAGAAAGGATTAGAATGCCTTTTTAGTGAGATACTAGCAGAAAATTTCCCAGGTTTGGAGAAGGAGAGAGACATCCTAGTACAGGAAGCTCATAGAACCCCTAATAAACATGACCAAAAGAGATCCTCACTATGACACCACAGAGAAACATAAAGAAAGATCCTAAAGTGTGCAAAAGAGAAATGTCAGATTACTCTCAGAGGATCTCCAATTAGACTCACAGCTGGCTTCTCATCAAAAACCCTATGAGCTAAGAGAGAATGGCAAGACATAGCCCAGGTGCTAAGAGAGAAAAACTGCCAGCCCAGAATATTATATCCTGCAAGGCTCTCATTTGTGAATGAAGGTGAAATGAAGGCCTTTCATAGCAAGCAGAAATTGAAAGAATTTGTCGCCATTCATCCAACCCTGCAAAAGATGCTTAAAGATGTGTTACAGAGCCAAGATGGTGGAATAGTGAGGATGTGCACCAACAGTTCAGGAAAAGATAGTTTAATAAAAGCAGAGTTACTGTAGCCTCAGGAAAAGTCTAAGAAAGAAACTGCAGAGGATATTCTTCTGGATCTAGTGGATGAGACACAGAGGACCTAGGGGAAAGTAAGTTTGCCCATGGTGAACCATGCTTCAGTGGGATAGGAGCCGCTGGTAGGTTGGAGCTGGGCAGGACAGAACCGGGCAGGATGGAGCCACGTGGGACAAAGCTGCTGCAGGAACAGAGCCCAGCCGCAAAATCTGTGCACCAGCGCTGGAACAGGAGGTGAGAATAGATCCCGAGACATTGGTGGGGGGAAGCAGACCCCACGAGGGAAAGTGCACAAATAAGGGGAACCCGCATGGACACTAGCCTCTCTCTTCAACCACCTTACAAAACAAAGCCAGACAAAGAACAGTAAAATGGCGTGCGCCTGCCCTCCCGCCACTGAAGCAGGCAGAACTAACAAACCGAGGGTGTGTAAATCTGAGGGGGAGCCTGAACCAGGGAACTCAACATGTACACAAACTCTGTTACCTTGACAACCCGGTGAGAGAGTATGGAAAAATGCCAAAAAAAAGTAGGTACCAAGAAAACAAGAGCAAGGAAGACACTATGATGACTGCAAATGAAAAAGACACCACAAATCAAGATTCTGAAGATGATGAGATAGAAGAAATGCAAGAAGCAGATCTCAAAAAAATTGATAAGAACATTAAGTTCTCAAAAACAAATTCTTGAACTACAGAAATCTTTAATGGATAATATAGAAAATCTCTCTCACGAGAATGAAATATTAAGGAGGAGCCAAAATGAAACGAACAAACTAGTAGAACAAAAAACTGCGATAGTGATGAAAAATCATAATGAAATGAATAATTAAAGATATCAAATGACAAGCACATTATAGAACCTTAAAAACAGAATAATGGGTGAAGCAGAAGAGAGAATTTCAGACCTAGAATACAGAGAAAAGGAGAGGAAACAGTCAAACCAAAGACAAGAAGAGGAAATTAGAAATCTAAAAAATATCATCGGAAATTTCCAGGTTACTATTAAACAAACTGACATTCGGGTTCTAGGAGTTCCTGAAGGCATAGAGAGGGAGAAAGGATTAGAAGGCCTTCTTAGTTAGATACTAGCAGAAAATATTCCAGGTTTGGAGAAGGAGAGAGACATCCTAGTACAGGAAGCTCATAGAAACACTAGTACCCATGACCAAAAGCGATCGTACCATGACACACTGTAATTAAACTCACTACAGTGAAACATAAAGAAAAGATCCTAAAATGTGTAAGAGACAAATGTCAGATACTCTCAGAAAAGCTCCAATTAGATTCACAGGAGACTTCTCATCAGAAAGATATAAGCTAGAAGCGAATGGTGAAACATAGCCCAAGTACTAAAAAAGAAAAACTGTCAGCCCAGAATACTATATCCTGCAAAGCTCTCATTTGGGAATGAAGGTGAAATAAAGACCTTTCATAGCAAACAGAAACTGAAAGAATTTGTTGCCACTCGTCCAGCCCTACAAAAGATGCTTTAAGATGTGTTACACACAGAAACACAGAAACACGGTTGTCAACTTGAAAGAAGCTAAAGAAAGGAAACCTCACAGCAAAAGATCATACGAAATTCAAAGCATATATAAGAAACTATTTTTGGCAAATGGCAGGGAAAAGTTACTACTTATCAATAGTCACATTGAACATGAACAGTTTGAATTGCCCAGTCAAAAGAAACAGATTGGCAGACTGGGTTAGAAACCAAAACCCATCTATTTGCTGCTTACAAGAAACACATCTTTCTAAGAAAGATCCATACAGATTGAAAGTGAAAGGCTGGAAAAAGATATACCATGGCAGCAGAAATAAAAATGCAGGTGTAGCCATCTTAATATCAGACAATATAAATTTTACCACAAAAACTATTAGAAGAGACAAAGAGGGACACTATATAATGATTAAGGATTCCATTCAACAGGAAGATATAACGATTATCAATGTATATGCACCTAATTACAAGGCACTGGTTTATTTAAAAGACTTGTTAAGGGACATAAAGGGAGACTAAGACTCCAATACAATAGTACTGGGGGACTTCAGTACTAAACTCTCAGAATAGACAGAACAACAGGACAGAGGATCAACAAGGAGACAGTAGATTTAAATGACACTATAGCCCAAATGGACCTAACAGATATCTAAAGACTTTTCATCCAACACAGAATGCATTTACATTCTTCTCAGCAGTACATGGAACCCTCTCTAAGATTGACCACATACTAGGCCATAATGCAAGTCTCAGCAAATTCATGAGAATTAGCATCATACTATGCAGCTTCTCAGACCATAAAGGAATGAAGGTGGAAATTAGCAACTCAGCAATCCCTAGAGCATATGCAAACACATGGAGACTGAACAAGATGCTCCTGAAAGAACAATGGGTCATAGAATAAATAAAGAGAGAAATCAAAAATTTCCTGGAAGTAAATGAGGATAACAGTACATCATACCAAAACCTATGGGATACAGCAAAAGCAGTATTTAGGGGAAAGTTTATATCAATAGGTGCCTACATCAAGAAATTGGAAAGACACAATTGGTTCTAGAAAATCAGCAGCAAACAAGACCCAAAGCTAGTAGGAGAAGAGAAATAATTAAAATCAGAGAAGAAATCAACAGGATTGAATCCAAAAAAAATTACAAAAAATCAGCCAAACGAGGAGCTGGTTTTTTGAAAAAATAAACAAAATTGACATCCCATTGGCCCAACTAACAAAAAAAAAAGAAGGGAAAAGACCCAAATCAATAAAATCAGAGATGAAAAAGGAAACGTAGCAACAGACACCACAGAAATAAAAAGAATCATCAGAAACTACTACAAGGAATTATATGCCAGCAAACAGGGAAATCTATCAGAAATGGACAGATTCCTGGACACATACAACCTACCTAAATTGGACCAGGAAGAAATAGAAAACCTAAAATAGACCCATAACTGAGACAGAAATTAAAGCAGTAATAAAGGCCCTCCAAACAAAGAAAAGCCCAGGACAGATGGATTCACTGCTGAATTCTATCAGACATTTAAAGAAGAACTAACTCCAATCCTTCTCAAAATATCCATTACAATTGAACAAGAGAGAATCCTCCCAGATTCTTTTACAAAGCCAGCATCACTTTAATTCCTAATGCGGAAAAAGATGTAACATTGAAAGAGAATTACAGACCAATATCCCTCATGCACATAGATGCAAAAATCCTCAATAAAATTCTGGCCAAATGAATGCAACGATGCATCATGTAGAGGATCCTCTCTATTCTGCTAGCCTATCCTGTTCCTTTAGAGTGCAGAGACATACCCAAAGCTAGGTGCCTGTGGGTGCTCTACCTTGGCAGTTTCTATCTCTGAAACTGGTATGTTGACAGAATTGGTTATAGTCTTTACTGGGTTCCCAGTTAATAGTAAACCTGCCCAGGCTTACTCAAAGTCAGTGGGAAATGTAGATTTTTTTTCCTTCTTGTAAAATCTCCTAATGCATTGTGTATAAGAGCCAATCTCCACTGATACTGGTGCCACAATGTTGATTCTGGGTCCATAATTGTGGCGTAGTAGGCTAAACTACCTGTATTACTGGGATTCCTTATGGGCAGTGATTTGTGTCCTCACTGCTACTTTTCCAATCAAGCTTTCTGCTTATGGCCTGGGAGATCAGTGGAAGATGGCCAAGCACTTGTACCCCTGCACCAATATAAGAGACCCAGAAGAAGCTCAGAGATCCTGGTGAGTTCCTGTCTTTACAGCCATTTGGTGAGTGAATTATGAATGTAAGACATTTCTCTCTGGCTCTTCCTCTTCTTCCTATAACTCTACCATTTAAATAAGTAAATAAAGTAGTAAAAAGTAGTGTCTTCTATGCACCAAATGCTCGGTGACCTCGTGGGAGGATAGGTAGAAATAATTGCTTTTCTTTCTTTGAATTAGGCTGTTATCCTACCCTCCCTGTTAAGGTTCCAGGATGTACTAAAAGTAGTTTATAAGGCTCTCTCTCAGACAATTTCATGTCTGGTACAGATTTTTGCTGTCTACCCTCAGTCTCCAAAGTTGTTGTATCATATTGCTCTCCACTGCATTAGTGGTATGTGGTGTCTACAATTGTTTTTACACTTCCATAACTTCTGTGCTATTCCATGGCATCTCTCTTGTTTCTGTAGAATATCCATTGAAAATTTCTCCAGTACTTCCCAGGGAATACACTTCTGCTTTTCTTCTGCTATTTCCCCCAAATACAATAATAAGACTATGTACAGAAACATGGCAGAGCAAAGTCAGTACTTAGGAATAGTCACCCTGAATATAAATGGTCTCAATTTTCCCATTAAAAGACAGACTGGCTGACTGAATTAAAAAAAGGAAATCTATCTATTTGCTGCCTATAAAAACACAACTTGCCAACAAAGTTGCACACAGACAGAAAGTGAAAGGATGGATAAGGATAACTCATGCTACAGAAACCAAAAAAAAGAGCTAGTGTAGCCATTCTATATTAGATAAAATATACTATAACACAAAAACTATTAAAAGAGACAAATGCAGACATTTTATTTTGAGTAAAGAATAATTTCAACAGGAAAATGTGACTAATATAAATACACATGAACCTATTACAGAGCACTTAGCTTTCTAAAGAAACATTAAAGAGTTTAAAGGGAGATTAGATTTTAACACATTTGTTACAGGGGACTTCAATACCTCAAATTCAGCAATGGACAGAACCACCACACAGAAAACCAACAAGAAAACAGAGTTGATTGACACTATAGAACAAATAGACCTAGCATATATCTACAGAGCCTTCTACTGCACAGCACCAGAATACACATTCACAAGTACATGTGACTTTCTCTAGGATTGAGCACATGTTAGGTCAAAAATCAAGTCTCAGAAAATTTATAAAAAATGGAAATCATACCATTCCTCTTCTCAGACCATAATACAATGAAGCTAAAAATCAGCAACTAAGGAATCTCCAGAACATGCTCAAGGACAGAGAGATTAAACAACATTCTCCTGATTGAACAGTGGATTGATAAAATGAATCAAAAGAGGAATCAAAGAATTTCTGGAACAAATGAAGATAAGAATACAACATTTGAAAATGTAAGAATATAGCAAAATCAGTGTCAAAATAAAAGTTTATAACAATTGATGCCTACATCAAGGAATTAGAAAGACATCAAACAAATGATCTATGAATGCACCTCAAGGACCTAGAAAAACAACTTCAAACCAAACTGAAAAACACTTTTAGTGTTATGCCCGCAGTCCATGGTCCCCCGAAATCAACCACCAGAGACCGAAGTTGAAGCCAATTAGCAGGGTCGTTTTTATTATGAGTTCGAACCCGGGCCTCTCAGTGCCTCCAGAAGAGGAAGCCCCCCCGAGAAGCCCTGAGCCCAATTCTAACAGAGCTTTTATTATCATGTACAAGCAGGCTTTAGGGGAATGCTTAGGTCAAGTTGACACTTCTGATAAGACACCTGCTGCCGACTCCAGGGTAAGAGCTGTTTGTTATCTCAAGATTTAAACCTCCCTTTTACATTCTTGGACCTGGGTCAGGGTAGAGTCACATCTGGCCAGATGGAGGAAAGGGGGAGTGTAGGATAGCAAGGGCCAGGAACAGGCAGTGGTGCAGTTTGTACAACAATCAACTTATTGTAGTTACTGGATTACTTAGCTCAACATCCAACATAATACATGTATAAAGTCAAGGACACTTAGCATTGCTTATTATTACTACTAGTTGCCTAATAAGCTAATGTGAATACACTTTAGGTTACACTAAAATAATGATGATATTTTCTAGTAAAAGCTGGTTGTGCCGGTGTCTTCTCATTCCCCCCTTTCACATGAGACTTATTTGGAGCCAATATTGGCTCTTTTACAGGTCTTAAGCTTTATAATTCCTGTTCATTTAAGGGTCGGTACTGTGTCCGCAGCACCATAAGCTGAACCGTGTTTATCCTGTCTTTAACAAATGTTACTAGTTTGTTGATCACACAGGGGCCTATGGTTAAGATGATTATTAACAGAAGTAGAGGGCCAGTTATAGCTGATAATAAGGTTGTTAGCCAAGGAGAATAATTAAACCATGATTTAAACCATCCTTTTGTTGTTCCCTTAACCCATTGAGAATTTTGTATTTTTTTCCATGCTTTTACCTTAATTTGGATTGGGTTTCTTTTTCCCACCTGAGAACTTGACCCACCCACTCTGGCCATCTTCAGATTTTTGTCCCTAGGAGTCAACCATGAGGCTATTGTCTCACATCCCCAGTAATGGCAATAATAATCACCTGCACCCCTCACAGCCTGGGGAAGTTTCTGCAGGACAGACATACCATTTAGTTTGTTGTAAGTTGGCCTCTATACCAGTTTTCCCACACCCCACCAATTTTACCCCGGGATTCCAATGCCAATTGGCCGGTGAGGTAAATTTCTTAATTTCAGGTCTGGAAATCAGCCTTGTGTCCACTTTCTGCCACAGGGTGCAGAGATATATGGTGAATGTGGGCTGTCCTGTGCCATTGTAGCAGTCAATTACCTTTCCCGACACACTCAAGGTCCAGTAGCCTGGTGGAGGTTGATGAGGAATGATGTCCAAAGTCACTCTCCCCCCAACAGACAGAATTAATAAGATTATGAGGTTAGACCTCATTTATTCAGTGATCTGTGTCCTCCAGTGTCTTTTTGGCCACAATCTGGGCTGTTTCATTCTTAGTGGGAAAGGCTTCTACCCATCCTGAAAAGGTATCTACAAAAACTATTAAGTATTTATACCCGTACTTTCCTGGCTTTACCTCAGTAAAATCTACTTCCCAATAGGCTCCTGGTTCATCTCCTCGCTGTCTTGTTCCAGAATTCTGAACATTCTTTCCTGCATTAGTGAATTGACAGACTTTGCATTTGACAACAATTTGGTCAATTTTGCTGGGGGCCTCTTTTATTCGTAGTTTCGTCTGTCTCATTAAGTCCTGTATCCTCCTGGTGCCTAGGTGAGTGCTGTGGTGGATTTTTTGTAATAGTCTTTTTCCCAGTTTTTCAGGAGTATAATGCGACCTTCAGAGTCTCTCCACCGCCCACCAAGGAGCTGTGCCTCAGGAAGTGTTTTTACCCATTGCAGATCTTCGGTGTACTCGGGCGTTGGAGGCATGTTCCTAGGTCCTGGATCAGGGAATTGTTGTTGTAAAACTATAGCCTGAATTGGGGACATAGCTATATTTTTAGCAGTCTGATCAGCAAAATAATTGCCCCTTGACATGGGGTCTATAGGTTTTTGGTGGCCCAGGCAATGCACAATTGCCAATCTTTTTGGCTCCCATAAAGCAGCTAGGAGAACTAAGATTTCTTCTTTGTTTTTTATGGCTTTTCCCTCTGCTGTCAGGAGACCTCTTTCCCGATATATAGCCCCATGTATATGGGTGGTGGAAAAGGCATACTGGCTATCAGTGTAGACTGTAAGTCTTTTTCCCTTTCCCAGTTTAAAGCTTGGGTTAGGGCTATCAGTTCCACTTCCTGTGCTGAGGTGTCTGCCGGCAAGGGCTCAGCCCATATTATCTCAGTCTCTGAAACCACGGCTGCCCCTGCATACCTCTGTGCTTGATGCACGAAGCTGCTCCCGTCGGTAAACCAGGTTACCTCAGTGTTGGGCAGGGGTGGATCTCGCAGATATTCTCTTACTCCGTGCACCTGGGCTAACACTTCAGCACAATCATGGAGTGGGGCTTCCAAGTCCAGGTCAGGGAGCAGGGAGGTGGGGTTTAGGGTGGTTGGTGGCTGAAAGAGAATTCTGAGAGGGTTTAGCAACAGCCCTTGGTAGTGAGTTAGCTGTGCATTGCTAAGCCATCGGTCGGGAGGCTGCTTTAGGAGGCCTTCAATAGCATGGGGTGTGGTGACCTGCAGTTCTTGCCCCATGGTTAGCTGGTCTGCATCTTTTACCATCAGGGCTGTGGCTGCTATCATTCTGAGACAAGGGGGCCATCCGGCGGCTACAGAGTCAAGTTTCTTTGATAAGTATGCTACAGGTCGTTTCCAAGGGCCTATGGGCTGAGTCAGAACTCCCTTAGGTACCCCCTTACTCTCATTCACAAACAGTTGAAAAGGCTTGGAGGCATCAGGGAGCCCCAGTGCTGGGGCCGAGAGCAGTGCTGTTTTTATCTGCTGAAAGACGTTTCAGCCTCCTCTGTCCATTGGAAGGGCTGCTGATCTTTTGTCATCAGGTAGAGGGGTTTGGCCAATTCAGCAAACCCAGGGATCCACAATTGTCAGAACCCGGCTGACCCCAAAAACCCTCGAACCTGTCGTTGCGACTGTGGCTGGGGGATTCGGAGCACTGTCTCCTTGTGTGCAGGGGTCAGCCATCATTGCCCCCCTTTCAATAGGTACCCCAGGTATGTTACCTCAGTCTTGCAGAGTTGGGCCTTTTTAGGAGATGCTCTGTAGCCCAGGCTCCCCAGAGTGTGTAAGAGGTCCTCCGTTCCTCGGGTGCATTCCTCGAGGGTCTGTGCTGCTATCAGTAGATCATCTACATATTGTAAGAGGGTTAGGTTTAGGTGTGTCTGTCGATACTCACTCAGGTCTTCATGAAGAGCCTCATCGAACAGGGTGGGAGAGTTTTTAAAGCCTTGTGGCAGCCGTGTCCAGGTAAGCTGTCCGTTGATACCTCTCTCTGGGCCCGTCCATTCGAAGGCGAAAAGCTCTTGGCTCTTAGGTGCTAGGGGTAAGCTAAAAAAAGCATCTTTCAGATCTAAAACAGTATACCATTGTTCTTCAGGACTGAGAGCACTAAGAAGGGTGTAGGGGTTTGGCACTGTTGGATGGATATCAATAGTTCTTTTGTTAACCTCCCTCAAGTCCTGTACTGGCCGATAGTCCCCTGTGGTGGGCTTACGCACTGGCAGTAGAGGCGTGTTCCAGGCTGATTGGCATGGTGGCAGAACTCCCTGGTATTTTAATTTCTGTAACTTTTTTTAATGTCAGGAGCAGCCTGATTTACAAACGACATAACTACTGCTGCTTGATTTTTGGGGGCCTCTGGATCCATAGGCGTGAACTGTCTAAAGGCTTCCATTAATCTTTCTAAATACCCTGAAGGGGACTCTGTCTTTCCTTGATTAACTGCATAAACCTTGGCCAAATTAGTGGGCTTGCGTGCCGCTGCCCGGAGACCTGCCATTAGAGCCTGGTGATAAACCCGTAGCCGTCCCCTACCTTCTGCCGTGTTGTAGTCCCAACCATCTTGTGGGGGTCTGGTCAAAGGAAAAGCATCATTGATTAAATCTGGGTTGGCAGTGGGTTGACCATCGTCACCAGGAACCAATTTCCTGGCTTCTAACTAGATTCGTTCTCACTCCTCTGTGGTAAACAGGATTCGGAGGAGTCGTTGGCAGTCATCCCAGGTGGGTTGATGAGTAAACATAATGCTATCTAAAAGAGAAATCAAATCTTTGGGATTGTCAGAAAAACGGGCATTTTGAATTTTCCAATTATAGGGGTCACTGGTGGAGAAGGGCCAATACTGAAGTCTAAGGTTCCCAGTGCCATCGGGTGGCCCAATTTCTCGTAATGATAGGGCCACCATGGAGTCGGGATGGTGTGGCCTCACCGCTCGTTGGGTGCAGCCCCTCATCCTTTCTGCTGGTCCCCCTGAGTCAGCCCCTGATTCTCTCTCCCTCCAGCGGGGCTGCCCGTGCTCTCTCATTCACCGGCTCTGAAGGCCTAGGATTTAGGGGAGGGAGAAGGTATGGAGGAGGGTCAAGGGTTAGGGGATCTGAACTGTCAGGCAGGACCAGGTAAAGAGGAACTGAGGGTTTAGTGGCTCAGGGTTTAGAGGCGGCCTTCCTTGGGGGAGTGGTTTTTGCAGACTCGTCCGCTCCTGTGTGCTGTAGAGCTAGAATTTTAGCTGCTGGGAGGAAAGGTGTCAGCCAGGCTGGCGGGTTATTTATTAGATCTTGCCAGACAAGAATGTAGGGGATTTGACCTGGGTAGCCATTCGTTTCTGAGAGAAAAATTTTCTCTTTAACCCTCCGTATGACTCACCGGTCGAGAGTACCCTCTGGAGGCCATCCAACACCAAAAGCTGGCCACTCTGACCTACAGATAGTGGCGAGTTTGTCCTTTCTGATTTCCATGCTTGAATTAGAAGCTCTTTTTCTCACATCTCTGAAATGATTTATTATGATGGTGAGGGGGGTGGTCTGCTTCTGTCCCATCATGGACCTACAATCCCTGGTCAAAAAAGGGAGACTTTTGGAAGGAAGGGAAGGTTAGTCAGATAAAGGAACAAAGCAGGAACGTATAGGGTGGCTGTCCTCTTTTCTCATCCAAAGGTAGTAACCTGTAAAATAACAGCCTCAGACTGAAAGCTTTTGGCGGAACACACAACCACACTGACACAGAGACACAGATCACAGGCGCGTTGGGCTGTCTCTGCCCTACCAGATGGACTACAACTTAGTCCCAGATGGGGTCCGAGGACCACATAGATCACAGGCATGTTGGGCTGTCTCTGCCAGACCAGATGGACTACAACTTAGTCCCAGATGGGGTCCGAGGGCCACACAGATCACAGGCACGTTGGGCTGTCTCTGCCCAACCAGATGGACTACAACTTAGTCCCAGATAGGGTCCGAGGACCACACAGATCGCAGGCGCGTTGGGCTGTCTCTGCCCGACCAGATGGACTACAACTTAGTCCCAGATAGGGTCCGAGGACCACACAGATCGCAGGCGTTGGGCTATTTCTGCCCGACCAGATGGACTACAACTTAGTCCCAGATGGGGTCCGAGGAATGTCTCCCAACAGCCCCGCCGACAGTCCTAGAGCGCATCTGCCAAGACTCTTTGTCCGCCCAGATACAGAACCTATAGGCAACTCAGATAATACAGTCGACTACACAAAGACAATGCCGGCAAACTCACCTAGACCGGTCTTTTCACGACCCTTCAACGAGGTGTCTGGGTGGGCTTCGGTGAATCCCAGGACGAGCCCCCAAAATTGTAATGCCCGCAGTCCGTGGTCCCCCGAAATCAACCACCAGAGACCGAAGTTGAAGCCAATTAGCAGGGTCGTTTTTATTATGAGTTCGAACCCGGGCCTCTCAGTGCCTCCAGAAGAGGAAGCCCCCCAAGAAGCCCCGAGCCCAATTCTAACAGAGCTTTTATTATCATGTACAAGCAGGCTTTAGGGGAATGCTTAGGTCAAGTTGACACTTCTGATAAGACACCTGCTGCTGACTCCAGGGTAAGGGCTGGTTGTTATCTCAAGATTTAAACCTCCCTTTTACATTCTTGGACCTGGGTCTGGCCAGATGGAGGAAAGGGGGAGTGTAGGATAGCAAGGGCCAGGAACAGGCAGTGGTGCAGTTTGTACAACAATCAACTTATTGTAGTTACTGGATTACTTAGCTCAACATCCAACATAATACATGTATAAAGTCAAGGACACTTAGCATTGCTTATTATTACTACTAGTTGCCTAATAAGCTAATGTGAATACACTTTAGGTTACACTAAAATAATGATGATATTTTCTAGTAAAAGCTGGTTGTGCCGGTGTCTTCTCATTAGAAAATAAAAAGAACCATCAGAAACTACTACAAGGACTTGAATGCCAGCAAAATGGGAAATCTATCAGAAATGGACAGATTCCTGGACACATGCAATCTACTTAATTGAGCCATGAAGACAGAGAAAATCTAAACATACCCACAACTGAGAAAGAAATTAAAATAGTAATAAAGGCCCTCCCAACAAAAAAAGCCCAGGACCAGATGGATTCACTGCTGAATTCTACCAGACATTTAATGAAGAACTAACTCCAAATATTCTCAAACTATTCAGAACAATTGAAAAAGAGGAAATCCTCCCAGATTCTTACTATGAAGCCAGCATCACCTGAATTCCTAATACAGAAAAAGATGCAACATTGAAAGAGAATTACAGACCAATATCCCTGATGAACATAGATGCAAATATCCTCAATAAAATTCTGGACAATAGAATACAACAACACATCAGAAAGATCATCCACCCAGACCAAGTAGGATTTATATCTGGTAAGCAGGGATGGTTCAACATTCACAAAACAATCAACGTGATACACCACATTAACAGACTGCAGAGAAAAACCATATGATTATCTCACTAGACGCAGAGAAAACATTTGATAAAATACAGCACCCTTTCATGATGAAAACCCTAAGCAAATTGGGTATAGACAGCACATTCCTCAATATAATCAAAGCAATTAATGAAAAACCCATGACCATCATCCTATTGAATTGGGAAAAGTTGGAAGCATTTCCACTGAGATCTGGTACCAGACAGGGATGCCCACTCTCACTACTCCTATTCAATATAGTTCTAGAAGTTTTAGTCAGAGCCATTAGGTTAGAAAAAGAAATATTTTTTCCTATTCTGTAGGCTACCTCTTCACTTTCCTGACTGTTTCTTTTGCAGTACAGAAATTTCTCAATTTGATGCCATCCCTGTTTCAATTTTGGCAATGACTGTCTGTGCCTCTGGGGTTTTCCAAGAAATCTTTACCTGTTCCTGTTTCTTGCAAATTTCTTTGATGTTCTCTAATAATTTGATGGTGTCAGGTCATATATTTCGATCTTTAATTAATGTTGAGTGGATTTTTGTGTAAGGTGTAAGAAAAGGTTCTTGTTTCATGTCCTGAAATCTGGTATTGTGGTGCCTCCAGCTGTGTTTTGTTGTACCATACTGCTTTAGCTTTCATGGTCTCCTGTGCCTCCATATGAATTACAGTATCATTTTGTTTCCAGAACTGAGAATAATGCCTTTGGTATTTTCATTGGTATCGCATTGAATCTATAAATTGCTTTTGTTTATGGCATCTGTAATCTCCAAGACTCTTGTCATGAGTTGCCAAGGCTATGGAAGCCTTTTGAGTTCGCTGACTCTGATCTTATTTAGACAAAGTCATAGTCTAAAAAGACACTGAGGTTTATATGGGTGAACTCACAGTGTGGCTTAGATTTGAGTAGTCTCAGTGAGAGATGCCACAAATTTGGGAAGCCTTTGTTACCCATTGAGAAACATTTTAGGGGAATCTGAGCTTACACTGTGGACTGCAAAGATCCTTTTTGTTGTTCTTGAGACAGAGAAAATATACCCACTGGGGCTGTGCCCACCATCAATCAAGCAGAAAAATCTGACTGGTGGGGAGAAATAACAGGAGGTTAGAACCTAGTGAATGTGTGGAGCTATTGAACTGAGACTGTGAAAAAAAAATAAACCGAGTTTGTAAGAGGACTCATGAAGTACCCAAGACATGAGTACTCTCTCTGGAGATGCCACAATCTCAGTAACCTTAGAAACATGGTGGGAGTTTGCAGGGTATTTGAACTTATACTGAGGACTGCATAGATTCTTTGTGTGGTCCTTGGGACAGAGCAGATGAATATCATACTCATGGGCCAGAGCTCAGACACTGACTGCCTTGAACTCCACTCAGCTCTGCAGATTTACTTCCCTTCTGAATAAAAAAGAGAGAGTGAAGACTTACCAAGCCTAATCTGGATGTGTTACCTATGGCATACCCTTAACTCTGAAGAACCAAATGGAGCTCGCTGGCAACACCCATCACAAGACTCTAAGGATCCACCAAAAGCAGACAGTCCACTCAATCTAGGGTCATAATATACTGATTTAAACCACCACAGCAAGGGGTAAAAAAAGAAGATACCAAAGAATATCTCCACATTGCCAAACAACAAATGCAGAAACCAAGGAAACAAGAACAAGCAAGACATTATGATGCCGTGAAATGAACATGTCACTCCAATTCAAGATTATGAAGATGATGAGATAGAAAAAATGCAAGATAGGCTGGCGCCGTGGCTCAATAGGCTAATCCTCCGCCTTGCGGTGCCGGCACACTGGGTTCTAATCCCGGTTGGGGTGCCGGATTCTGTCCTGGTTGCCCCTCTTCCAACCCAGCTCTCTGCTGTGGCCCTGGAGTGCAGTGGAAGATGGCCCAAGTGCTTGGGCCCTGCACCCCATGGGAGACCAGGAAAAGCACCTGGCACCTGGCTCCTGCCATCGGATGAGCGCAGTGCACCGGCTGCAGTGCACCGGCTGCGGCGGCCATTGGAGGGCGAACCAATGGCAAAGGAAGACCTTTCTCTCTGTCTCTCTCTCTCTCTCTCTCACTGTCCACTCTGCCTGTTAAAAAAATATAAAAAATTGCAAGATACAGAATTCAAAAATGAATTAAATCTAAATGAAATAAAGAAACTAGTAAAACACAAAATTGTGATAGTAAAGAGATACTAGTGTCATGGTGAGGATCTCTTTTGGACATATTTATTAGGGTTTCTATGAGCTTCCTGTACTTGGCTGTCTCTGTCCTTCTCCAAACCCTAGAAGTTTTCTGCTTGTATCTCACTAAAAATGCCTTTTAATCTTTTCTCTCTCCATGCCTTCAGGAATAGTATCCTGTAGATACCTGACAATATTTTTTAGATTTCTAATTTCCTCTTCCTTTTTTTTTTTTGGTTCGACTGTATACTTTCTTGTGCTTTGTCTTCTAAGTCAGATCTCTCTTCTACCTCACTGATTCTGTTTTTAAGGCTCTCAAATGTGTTTTTCACTTGTTCTATTGAATTATTTATTTCATTTTGGTTTCTCTTCAATATAACAATTTCATTTTCTTCTAAATTCCTTATTTAATTTTGATTCCTCATTAAGATTTTATTTTCACAAGAGAGTTTTTTGTCCTGTCTAGAATGGATTTCTGTATTTCATGCATTGTTTTTGATAACTTCTAAATGTTCTTATAATTTTTTGAAATACATATCTTGCATTTCTTCTATTTCATCACCTAATAATCTTGTGTTGGAGTGTCAAGTTCATTTTTGGGTGTCATAATGTCTTCCTTGTTCTTGTTTCCTAGGTTTCTCCATTTTGCTTGGCATTGTGGAGATATTCTTTGGTTTCTTCTTCTTCTTTTTTTCTCTGTGGTAGTTATTCTCATTATAGTTTGACTGTAGATTAAATGGACTGTCTGCTTTTGGTGAATCTCTAGAGGCTTGTGATGAGTTTGGCCAGAGAGCTCTGTTCAGTTCTTCAGATTTAAGGTGTGCCAAATGTGACACACCTAGCTTTGGTGTGGTAAATCTTTTCTTTCTCTCTTTCTCTCTTTTTTATTTGGAAGGGAATTAGTTCTGCTTTGCTGAACTCTTCTCAATGGCAATCAATACCTGAGTGATAACCACAGTGTGTATAATATTTGTTTGCTCTGTCTTAAGTTCCATACAAAGGATCTTTGCAGTCCACAGTGTAAGCTCAGATTCCCCTACATTGTCTCTCACTGGGTAGCCAAAGCTTCCCAAATTTGTGGCATCTATCACCTAGACTACTCAAAGTCTCAGCCGCACTGTGAGTTCTCCCACACACCCTCAGTTTTTTTTTACAGTCCTGGTTCATAAGCTCCACACATTCACTAGGTCTTAGTCTCTCTTTATTACTCCCCACCAGAGTCAGGTTTTTCTGCTCTGCTGAGAGTGGGCACAGTCTCAGCTGGTACAGTTGTTCCATATGTCCAAAATGGTGCCTACTCTATTGTCTTGCTTGCCTTTGTAAGGTGAGTGGAGAGGGAGAATTTTGTCCATACCAGTCTCTTTTATTTTTTTCTCTCTTCTAGTTACTCTGTTGTACTTTTCCCCATAGATCTTTAAGCCTCATTCCCTGTAGGTTCTTCTTGCTCTTTTCCACCTGTGTCTTGGGCTACTGTGGTTTTGTCTCACCTGCCTTTCCAGTGCTGAATTAGAGACTCTCTCAGAAGCTAGGGTCCTGAGCCCAGGGTGCCCTTGTCCTCCACATAGGTCCACCATGTACCTCTAATTCCAGAAGAGCTTCCTCTGCAATTTTTTCCCTGACACTACAGTATCTCCACTTTTATTAAACTATCTTTTTCTGGACTATCAAGGAGCTTGCTCCCTATTCCGCCATCTTGAAACCCTTCCTTCTTTGTTTTTCAATTTTTATATTACACAGGAAGGATGAAGTGTGGGCATTTCAGCAGAGAATAAAGGTACTGAAGGTTTTGGTGAATTTTTAATTGCATTGAATTCATTTTAGGTTGCAATTATATCCATTCTGAGTCCACTGAAACATATTGCTTTGAAACAGATGGTAAATACTGGGAAGCAATGTTATTACTTTTATAAAAATTAAGTTAAGCAAGAATTTCAAATTGGAAATGTTGCCTTGATTCTTGAAATCTATTCCTTAAAATCCTACAAATGGGGAAAAATGGTTGAAATAATTAATAATAGTATGGATAATTAACCAATGTTAATATAATAAATAAGAAAAGATAAACATGATACTATTATTTGTATTATTATTTGCTTCAAAATGCTTCTAATTATATAAAATAACTCCTATTTGAATGATGTTATTTTACCACAGTAAGCAGTGATTTTCTAGCAGCAAATTGCACATACAATATTTCAGAGGAGTGTGGAGAATTCATAACTTTGATCAGTAGTATTTATAAACTTTAGTAATGCAGAAATGCTTAGAGTTGAGACTACTGAAAGAGGTTATTCACTATGGCCAATGTTGCCACCTCGAATTGGAATCAGGTAACCCAAAATAGACAATTACTGAAAGGTAAGGGTCTTGCTTCATGATTCTGCACGTGGAAATCCAGTTTTCTCAGCACCATTTATTGAATAGACTGCTCTTACTCCAGGGATTGGTTTTGGATCATTCATCAAAATATAAGTCGGCTGTAAATGTTTGGATTGATTTCTGGTGTTTCTATTCTGTTCCATTGGTCTATCCATCTGTTTCTGTACCAGTACCATGCAGTTTTGATAACTATAGCCCAGTAGTATGTCCTGAAATCTGGTATTGTGATGCCTCCAGCTTTGTTTGTGTTGTACAAGATTGCTTTAGCTATTCGAGGTCTCCTGTGTGTCCATATGAATTTAAACATAATTTTCTCCTTACCTAAGAAGAATGTCTTTGGTATCTTGATTGGTATTGCATTTAATCTGTGAATTGCTTTTTGCAGAATGGAAATTTTGATGATATTGATTCTTCCAACTATGAGCATGGAAGATTTTTCCATTTTTGGTATCCTCTTCTGTTTCTTTCTTTAAAGTTTTGTAATTTTCATCATAGAGATTTTTAATGTCCTTGGTTCAGTTTATTTCAAGATATTTGATTGTTTTTGTAGCTATTGTGAATGGGGTTGATCTTAGAAGTTCTTCCTCATCTGTATTATTGCCTGTGTATACAGAGGCTGTTGATTTTTGTGCATTGATTTTATATCTTGCTACTTTGCCAAACTCTTCTATGAGTTCCAATAGTCACTTAAGAGTTCTTTGGATCCCCTAAAAAAAGAATCATGTCATCTGCAAAGAGGGATAGTTTGAGTTCTTCCTTGCCAATTTGTATCCCTTTCATTGCTTTTCCTGCCTAATAGCTCTGGCTAAAATTCCAGGAACTATATTTAATAGCAGTAGTGAGAGTGGGCATCCCTGTCTGGTACCAGATCTCAGTGGAAATGATTCCAACTTTTCACTATTCAATAGGATGCTGGCCGTGGGTTTTTCATAAATTCCCTTTATTGTATTGAGGAATGTTCCTTCTATACCCATTTGCTTAAGGTTTTCATCATGAAAGGGTGCTGTACTTTATCAATTGTTTTCTCTGCGTCTATTGAGATAATCATATGGTTTTTCTCTGCAGTCTGTTAATGTGGTGTATCATGTTGAATGTTTTGCACACACTGAACCATCCCTACTTGCCAGATATAAATCCTACTTGGTCTGGGTGGATGATCTTTCTGATGTGTTGTTGTATTCTATTGTCCAGAATTTTATTGAGGATATTTGCATCTATGTTCATCAGGGATATTGGTCTGTAATTCCTTTCAATGTTGCATCTTTTTCCGTATTAGGCATTCAGGTGATGCTGGCTTCATAGTAAGAATCTGGGAGGATTTCCTCTTTTTCAATTGTTCTGAATAGTTTGAGAATATTTGGAGTTAGTTCTTCTTTAAATGTCTGGTAGAATTCAGCAGTGAATCCATCTGGTCCTGGGCTTTTCTTTGTTGGGAGGGCCTTTATTACTGAATCAATTTCTGACTCACTTATGGGTCTGTTTAGGTTTTCTATGTCTTCCTGGTTCAGTTTAGGTAGGTTGTATGTGTCCAGGAATCTATCCATTTCTGATAGATTTTCCTGTTTGCTGGCATACAAGTCCTTGCAGTAATTTCTGTTGATTCTTTTTATTTCTGTTGTTATGTTTCCTTTTTCATCTCTGATTTTATTGATTTTGGTCTTTTCCCTTCTTTTTTTTTTTGTTAGTTGGGCCAATGGGGTGTCAATTTTGTTTATTTTTTCAAAAAACCAGCTCCTCATTTGGCTGATTTTTTGTAATTTTTTTTGGATTCAATCCTGTTGATTTCTTCTCTGATTTTAATATTTCTCTTCTCCTACTAGCTTTGGGTCTGGTTTGCTGCATATTTTCTAGATCCTTGAGATGCATTGAAAGCTCATCTATTTTGTGGCTTTCCAATTTCTTGATGTAGGCACCTATGGATATAAACTTTCCTCTTAACACTGCTTTTGCTGTATCCCATAGGTTTTGGTATGATGTGCTGTTATCCTCATTTACTTCGAGCATGTTTTATTTGTCTTTTAATTTCTTTTTTGGTCATTGGTACTAGTGTTTCTTTCTTTTTTTTTTTTTTTACAGGCAGAGTGGACAGTGAGAGAGAGAGACAGAGAGAAAGGTCTTCCTTTTGCCATTGGTTCACCCTCCAATGGCCGCCGTGGCTGGCGCGCTGCGGCCGGCGCACCGCGCTTGTCCAATGGCAGGAGCCAGGAGCCAGGTGCTTTTCCTGGTCTCCCCATGGAGTGCAGGGTCCAAGCACCTGGGCCATCCTCCACTGCACTCCTGGGCCACAGCAGAGAGCTGGCCTGGAAGAGGGGCAACCGGGACAGAATCCGGTGCCCCGACTGGGACTAGAACCCGGTGTGCCGGCGCCGCAAGGTGGAGGATTAGCCTGTTGAGCCACGGTGCCGGCCGGTACTAGTGTTTCTATGAGCTTCCTGTACTAAGATGTCTCTGTCCTTCTCCAACCCTGGGAAATTTTCTGCTATTATATTACTAAAATGCATTCTAATCCTTTCTCCCTCTCCATGCCGTCAGGAACTCCTAGAACCTGAATGTTGGGTTTTTAATAGTATCCTGTAGATTCCCAACAATATTTTTTAGATTTCTAATTTCCTCTTCTTGTCTTTGGTATGTCTGTATATTTTCCTGTTCTCTTTCTTCTAAGTCCGATATTCTCTCTTCTGTTTCACTGGCTCTATTTTTAATGCTCTCTAATGTGTTTGTCATTTGATCTATTGAATTCTTCATCTCATTATGACTTCTCTTCACTCTCATACTTTCCTGTTCTACTAGTTTCTGCGTTTCATTTTGATTCCTCGTTAATATTCTTTTTTGAGAAAGAGATTTTCTATTGTGTCCATTACGGATTTCTGTAGTTCAAGAATTTGTTTTTGAATACTTCTTAATGTTCTTATTAATTTTCAAGATCCGCTTCTTGCATTTCTTCTATCTCATCATTCATAATCTTGAATTGGGGTGTCTTTTCATTTGTGGGCATCATAGGGTCTTCCTGGTTTTGTAAACTCAGTTTTTGCATTTGTTTTTTGGAATATTGTAGATATTCTTTAGTTTCTTCACTGTGGTGTTTTTTCTTGTTATACTATGACTCTAGATTAAGTGGTCTGTCTGCTTTTGATGGAGCCTTAGAGGCTTGAGATGCATGCAGCCTGAGAACTCTGTTTGTTTCCTCAAGGTTAAGGGTGTGCTAAAGGTGACACCCCCAGGTTAGGCATGGTAAATCTCTCTTTCTTTCTTTTTTTGATCCAAAAGGGAAGTAATTCTGCACAGCTGAATGGTTTGGAGGTAGGCAACAGGCAAATGGTATACCCATAGTAGCCAGAGATTGGAAGCTTTTTCCCAAGGACTACACAGGGAATCTGTGCTTTCCTCATTGTGGGCTCAAATTCTGCTGCAGTCTCTCACTGGGTTGACAAGGTTACCAAATTGTAATGTCTCTGGAGAGTACTCACGTGAATTCTGTGAGTTCTTTCCCCCACCGTCTCTTTTTTCACAATCTCAATTCAGTAGTAGCACACATTCATCAGGTTGTAATCTCCTGTTATTTCACACACACATGCCACCCACAGTCAGGTTTTTCTGCTAGGCTCAGAGCTGGTGCAGACCTGAGTTCGCCCTGCTTATGAAATGTCCAAAATGACACTTGCTCTTTGTCTTGCTCAACTTTGAGAGGTGAGCACAGAGAGCGAAACTTGAGTCTGTATCAGTCACTTTTTTTCTCTCTCTCTCTTCTAGTTATCTTGGTGAACTTTCCCCACAGGGTTTCAAAGCCTCGTTTGCTCTAGTCTCCTCTTTCCGCTTGCCTGCCGGTGTCTTGTGCTATTGAGGTTTGGCTCACCTCATGTTCCAGTGCTGGTGTGTTTTGAGTTGGCTGCTGGTGTCCCAAACTGTGGGCTCCCATGCTCTACAAGCAGGTCCACTGTGAATCACCATTTCTGGAAGAATTTCCTCTGCTGTTTCTTCCCCTACTCTTCCTTGAACCTGCAGTATCTCCACTTTTATTAAACTGTCTCTCCCACACTATCAGTGTGCTCCCTTCCTATTCTGCCATCTTGCCACCACCCTGCATTGTTGTGTTTCAAATGAAGCCACCACCTGCATTCTGGCATCGTTTATGGGTAACTATTCATATCCTGGATATACCAGCTCAATCCAGCTCCCTGCTGATTGTCTGGGAAAATCAATTAAAGATGGTTCAGATGCTTGGCCCCTGCCACCCACATGGAAGACACCATGAAGCTCCATCTGATGAGTCAATCAGCAGATCAAAGATATTCTCTCTTCCCCTCTCATTCTCTCTCTCTCTTACTTTCTCTCTCTCTTTTATCTCTCTCCTTCTATACCTCTCTCTAATGCTTCTATATAGAATTTTTTCAAAATAAAGAAGTATTTAGAAATATTACAGACTAATATGTAAGGGATAATACAGACTCTATAGGAGAATCTGATGGCTAGATATATATATTTTACAATAGTTCTGTTGTTATCTTCCAAAATTTTTAGAGCTTTGTAATTAAGAGTTTACTTACATATTCATCCCTATCCAGGCTGATTTCCTGATTGTAACTGATGCTATGTGAATTTCTTCACACACATCTATGCTACTTCTGTATTTGAGAACGACTTTTTATGCCATGGAATAACTTACAAGATGCTGAGATAAAATAATAGAGTTTTTAAAAAAGAGTAGACATTTAAGATACGGTCACTGAACCCAATCACCACTAATATCCGGCAAAGGCTAACAATCTGTCATGTACTTGAAGTCCAGAGATACAATTTACATAAAGGTATTATCAATTAGGAACTAGAATAAGACATATTAGAACTTAATAATCACATGGGTTGAAAGTTATCAGGAAAATGCATTTGAAATGTATTCATTGCTATACAAATTGGTTCCAAGACATCTCCAAGCATCATAACAAAGTTTCTAATGCTCTTCATTGAATTGTATTTAATCCAAATTTTGTTCCTGTTGTGATTGAAGTTGGAGAGTTGTCTTCAAACCATCTGAAAAGAAAAAAAAAGTTCTGTTTTCTGTAATTTAACATGTCAATTGCCTGTTTCATTTTAAACCTGTTTTCTTATATGTGATATATTTACATTCTGTGGTATTCTTGTGTCACAATTGAAATGTGAGCTATATATATCAGTTTTCAGTAGAAAACTGAATTCTTTGAATCTGAATTTCAACTTTGGTTTTCAATCCTTTGTAGAAATCATGCGATGGGATGGCTTAGAGACAGCAAAAGCAAACACATTTCAAACAATATTCATTAAAGGATACTAATTTACAGATGAAAATTTAAATAAAATAAGTCAATATAAACTCAAGTACTGCTCAAGTACTGAGTGCCACTGCTGAAATATAATAAGATGATGCTTTGTTAAAGATAAAGTCCTCTAAAGGAACATGTTGGAATGCTATGATTTTTTTTTATAGCCTAAGAAGAGTATTAGAACTGAAAACACACCTGCATAGGAGACCAGGAGAAGCACTTGGCTCCTGGCTTTGGATCAGCATGGTGTGCTGGTTGCAGCAGCCATTGGAGAGTGAACCAATGGAAAAGGAAGACCTTTCTCTCTGTCTCTCTGCCTGTCAAACAAATGAAAACACATTGAAAACAACTGAGGTATCTAATTGATTTTACTAGTCATCGATATGACAGCACAAGATGTTTGATAGCAAATGAAACTTACTTGTCATTTCTCTTTTGACATTGATACCAAAAACTATTTCACATTAGTACATTTTGCTATCACTTATAAAGCAGAATCTGAGCTTTATATCTCTTTCTAATGTCAGAACAAATAATCTGCTCCTCATATGGCAATAATATTTTTGACATTTCATAGCTTATATATTTATGTCTTTAATCTCCAAATAAACAGTTTTGAAATTTATATACTCTTTAATTTTTTTCTTTATTTTAATCATGCCTATTGCCTATGAAGGTGGTATTTCCATTGCAGTTACTAAATTATTTCTTTTATGTTCAAGTATACGTTACATTTTTAGTTTAAATTTATTTTCTCTACTATATGTTTAAGTTTTGATTAAATGTTTATCTAACAACACTTTTTAAAAGATTTTATTTATTTTTTTAAAAGTAGAGTTACAGACAGAGATATAGAAAGAAAGGTCTTCCATTCACTGGTTCACTCCAGTGGTCTAACCCAAAGCTAGGAGCAAGGAACATCTTCCAGGTACGCATGTAGGTACAGAAGGCCCATACATTTGGACCATCTACTACTGGTTTCCTAGGCATTTCCTAGATCTGGATCTGAAGAA
>CATKVR010000022.1:0-56257 GCA_949820135.1 Sylvilagus floridanus | reverse complement strand
AGAAGGCACATTCCTCAATACAATCAAAGCAATTTATGAAAAACCCACGGCCAGCAACCTATTGAATGGGGAAAAGTTGGAAGCATTTCCACTGAGATCTGGTACCAGACAGGGATGCCCACTCTCAACACTGCTATTCAATATAGTTCTAGAAGTCTTAGCCAGCACAATTAGGCAAGAAAAAGGAATTAAAGGGATACAAATTGGGAAGGAAGAAGGAAAATTATCCCTCTTTGCAATGATATGATTCTTTATTTAGGGGATCCAAAGAGCTCTACTAAGAGACTATCGGAACTCATAGAAGAGTTTGGCAAAGTAGCAGGATATAAAATCAATACACAAAAATCAACAGCCTTTGTATACACAGGCAATGCCATGGCTGAGGAAGAACTTCTAAGATCAATCTCATTCACAATAGCCACAAAAACAATCAAATACCTTGGAATAAACTTAACCATGGACGTCAAAGATCTCTACGATGAGAATTACAAAACCATAAAGAAAGAAATAGAAGAGGATACCAAAAAAATGGAAAAATCTTCCATGCTCATGGATTGGAAGAATCAATATCACCAAAATGTCCATTCTCCCAAAAGCAATTTACAGATTCGATACAACACCAATCAAAATAATGAAGACCATCTTCTCAGATCTGGAAAAAATGATGCTGAAGTTAATATGGAGACACAGGATACCTCAAATAGCTTAAGTAACCCTGTAAAACAAAAACAAAGCCGGAGTCATCACAATACCAGATTTCAGGACATACCACAGGGCAGTTGTAATCAAAACAGCATGGTACGGGTACAGAAACAGATGGATAGATAATTGGAACAGAATAGAAACAACAGAAATTAATCCAAACATCTACAGACAACTTATATTTGATCGAGGATCCAATACCAATTGCTGGAGTAAGCATGGTCAATTCAAGAAAAGTGCCAGGAAAATTAGAATTCCACACGCAGAAGCACGAAGCAAGACACCTAACTAACACCTTACACCTAACACAAAAATCCACTCAACATGGATTAAAGACTTAAATCTATGACCCAACACCTTCAAATTATTAGAGAACATTGGAGAAACCCTGCAAGGTATCATTGGCACCGGCAAAGACTTCTTGGAAAAGACCCTGGAGGTGCATGCAGTCAAAGCCAAAATTAACATTTGGGATTGCATCAAATTGAGAGGTTTCTGTGTTGCAAAAGAAACAGTCGGGAAAGTGAAGAGGCAACTGACAGAATGGGAATAAATATTTACAAACTATGCAACAGGTAAAGGGTTAATAACCAGAATCTACAAAGAGATCAAGAAACTCCACAACATCAAAACAAACAAGCCACTGAAGAGATGGGCCAAGGACCTCAACAGACATTTTTCAAAAGACGAAATCCAAATGGCCAACAGACACATGAAGAAATGTTCAAGATCACTAGCAATCAGGGAAATGCAAATCAAAACCACAATGAGGTTTCACCTCACCCCGGTTAGAATGCTTCACATTCAGAATTCTACCAACAATAGATGCTGGCGAGGATGTGGCGAAAAGGGACACTAACCCACTCTTGGTGGGAACACAAACTGGTTAAGCCAAATGGAAGTCAGTCTGGAGATTCCTCAGAAACCTGAATATAACCCTACCACACAACCCAGCCATCCCACTCCTTGGAATTTACACAAGCAAATTAAATTTGCAAACAAAAGAGCAGTCTCCACCTTAATGATTATTGCTCTTCAATTCCAAATAGCTAAGACCTGGAACCAACCCAAATGCCCATCAACAGTAGACTGGATAAAGAAACTATGGGACATGTACTCTATAGAATACTATACAGCAGTCAAAAAGAATGAAACCGATCATTTGCAACAAGATGGAGGAATGTGGAAAACATCATGCTGAGTAAAATAAGCCAGGCCCAAAGGGCAAATATCATATGTTCTTCCTGATCAGTGACAATTAACCAAGCACAAAAAAGGAAACCTGTTGAAGTGAAATGGACACTATGAAAAACAGTGACTTGATCAGCCCTTCTCTTGACTATGTACAACTTAATACTTTATCCTTTTAGTATTTTTTTCTAGTTAATATTATTGGTCGAACTCTGAAATTCATACACAATTATTCTTAGGTGTTTAAATTTTAACTGAAAAGTGATCCCTGTTAAATATAAGAGTGGGAATAAGAGAGGGGGGAGATGTACAATTTGGGACATGCTCAATCGGACTTGCACCAAATGGTGGAGTTAGAAATGTTCCAGGGGATTCCAACACATTCCCATCAAGGTGGCATGTACCAATGCCATCTCACTAGTCCAAGTGATCAATTTCTGCTCACAGTTGATCATACTGATAGGTCTAAGAGTCAAGGGGATCACACTAACAAGACTAGTGTCTGCTAGTACTCACTGAGAGATACAAAAAGGGAGAGAACGATAACATGAGAAGCGAGATACACAGCAGACTCATAGAATGGCAGATGTCCTAAATAGCACTGTGTCCTCAGAATCAGCCCTTAAGGCATTCGGATCTGGCTGAAGAGCCCATGAGAGTATTTTAGGCATGGAAAGCCAAGACACTCTGGAAAAACAGGAATAAGAAGACCTAAATGAAAGATCTCCACGATTGAGATCCCAGTAGAAATAATGGGCCATCAAAGAAGCAGGTACCTTTCTCTGAAGGGAGGAGAGAACTTCCACTTTGACTATGACCCTTTCAGTATAAGATCAAAATCAGATAATTCAGAAGGCTCCCATAGCCTCGGCAACTCATGACTAGAGCCTAGGGAGATTACTGACGCCATAAACAAGAGTGTCCAATTGTTAAGTCAACAACAGGAGTCACTGTGCACTTACTCCTCATGTAGGATCTCTGTCCTTAATGTGTTGTCAAGTGTGAATTATTGCTATAAATAGTACTGAAGCAGTATTTTACACTTTATGTTCTGTGTGGGTGCAAACTGATGAAATCTTTACTTAATATATACTTAATTGATCTTCTGTATGTAAAGAGAATTGAAAATGAATCTTGATGTGAATGGAATGGGAGAGGGAGCGCAAGATGGGAGGTTTGCAGCAGGGAGTGATGTTATGTGGTGGAAAAGCCATTGTAACTCATAAACTGTACTTTGGTAATTAATATTTACCCAATAAAGTCTTAAAAATAGGGTTATTGGCTAATATTTAAGGGAGAATTATAAATACCAAAATAAACAATGCATTTTAGGCTTTTATTCAGTGGGAGAAATCATAGGAGAGTGAGAGCTTTATCTATAGGCGAAAGGGTAAATCTGGGTTCATACCAAGCAACAGGAACCAGCCACATGGAGGAACATCTAGGGAAGTTGGTAGGAAGGCTAGGGTAGTTGGCCCAAAGTTCTACGCATCAAGGCTACAGCAATCCCCCTCCTGGCAACAGGCCAGGGAAAAGAAGAGAGAGGACACACCATGTTCCAGGCTTTTAACTCACTTCCAACGGGGAGTGATTAATTGACCTGATTGACCAGTGGGCACCCAGGTATGGCCAGGTAGAGGCAGGAGTTCACACAGGGGCATGGTGAAGGTATCAGGTACGGCATGAGGTCACACAGGGGCGTGGTGAAAGATTGGTCTTCCAGCTCACAAACCTAATCTATTTTAACCAGTATGCTGCTTAGTTCACAAGGTCCATGTAGCTCATATATACAGATTTAGGAACATAGTGGCATTTCCCCTCCTTCCATCCCTCCCACCACCATTCCAACCCTTCTTCCTCCTCTCTCTCACATTCCCACTCTTAATTTTTGCAAAGATCTCTTTTCAGTTTTATAATTTACCCTACACTAAGTAAAATATTTTGACAAATGGTATAAAAAATCAAGAAAAATAATACACAGTTTCACAACAGAAGAGACAAGTATTGTAAAGGATCACCAAATCCCAAAATGTCTGTTTCTCTCCAACATATTGCATTTCAGTTACTCAGTAATTACCTCAGCTCAGGGAAAACATGATATCTTTCTTTTTAGGACAGGCTTATTTCACTAAATATAGTGATTTCTAGTCACTTCCATTCTGTTGTAAAAGACTGGAATTACATTTCTTTTACAGCTGAGTAGTACTCCATGGTGTATATATACGATAATTTTTTTTTAACTTTTATTTAGGATATAAATTTCCAAGGTATGATTTATGGATTACAATGGGTTTCCCCCCATATTTTCCCTCTCCCCCCACAACCCTCCCCCCTTGCCCGCCCCCTCCACCCTTTTGTTCACATCCAGATTCGTTTTCAATTTTTTTTGTATACATGTGATCAATTTAGTATGTGTTAAGTTATGAATTCGTCCCTTTGCGCTCATATAGTAACACAAAGTGAAATATAGTCTTTGAGTTCTCATTTTAGCATTGAGTCACATTGTATAGCACATTAAAGACAGAGATCCTACATGAGATATATATATATATATATATATATATATATATATATATATATATATATATATATATATTTGAGACTGATAAATTTTTTTTGATGCAGTTTCCAATGTAACACTGAGTTTTTCTTTTTTTTTATTTCCCCCTTTTCGATTATCTTTATATAGAGTAGGTCGGTTCAGTATGTATTAAGTAGGAATTTTCATCAGTTTGCATCTAAACAGAAACACAAAGTGTAAAAATACTGTTTCGGCACTAGTTACAGCGTTACCTCACATTAGATAACATGTTAAGGACAGATCCCACATGGGATATAGGTACACAGTGACTCCTGGTGTTGATTTAACAATTTGACACTCTTATTTATGGCGTCAGGAATCTCCCTAGGCTCTAGTCATGAGTTGCTGAGGCTATGGAAGCCTTTAGGGTTCGCCGATTTTGCTTCTATTCCAACAGGGTCACAGTCAAAGTGGAGGTCCCTTCCTCCCTTTGGAGAAAGGTGCCTTCTTCTTGGTAGCCCCGTTCCTTCCACTGGGATCTCGCTCGCTGAGGTCTTCCCTTTAGGTCTTCTTTTTTTCCTTTTTCAGAGTGTCTTGGCTTTCCATGCCTATAATAATCTCATGGGCTCTTGAGCCAGATCTGAGTGCCCTAAGGGCTGATTCTGAGGCCAGAGTGTTATTTAGCACTTCTGTCATTTTATGAATCTTCTGTGACTCTGCTTCCCATGCAGGATCGTCCTCTCCCTTTCTGGTCCTATCTGTTTATATTGGTAGAAACTAGTCTTGTTTGTATATTCCCTTTGACTCTTAGCCCTTTCAGTGTGATCGGTTGTGAACTGAAATTGTTTACTTGGGCCGTTGAGATGGCATTGGTATATGCCATCTTGGTGGGGTTTTATTGGGATCCCCTGGCGTGTTTCTAACTCCATCATTTGTTGCAAGTCCAATTGAGTTTGTCTCAAATTGTACCTATCTTCCCTTTCTTTTTCCCTCTCTCAAAGTTGACTTTTCAGTTAAACTTTAAACACCCAAGGCTAACTGTGTGTTAGTTGCAGAGTTCAACCATTAGTACTATCACTAAAACGAGCATCAAAGAGAGATACTAAGATGGGTAAAGATTTACATTGTACATCAACAGTCCAGACAAGAGCTGATCAAGTCTTATTTTCTCAAAGTGTTCATTTCATTTCAACAGGTTTCCCTTTTGGTGTTGAATTAGTCGTCGCCGATCAGGGAAAACAGATGGTACTTGTCTCTTTGGGACTGGCTTAGTTCACTCAGCATGATGTTCTCCAGATTCCTCCATTTTGTCGCAAATGACAGGATTTCATTGTTTTTGACTGCTGTATAGTATTCTATAGAGTACATATCCCATAATTTCCTGATCCAGTCTACTATTGATGGGCATTTGGGTTGGTTCCAGGTCTTAGCTATTGTGAATTGGGCTGCAATAAACATTAGTGTGCAGATGGCTTTTTCGTTTGCCAGTTTGATTTCTTTTGGGTAAATTCCAAGGAGTGGGATGGTTGGGTTGTATGGTAGGGTTATATTCATGTTTCTGAGGAATCTCCAGACTGACTTCCATAGTGGTTTAACCAGTTTGCATTCCCACCAACAGTGGGTGAGTGTCCCTTTTTCCCCACATCCTCTCCAGCATCTATTATTGGTAGATTTCTGAATGTAAGCCATTCTCACTGGGGTGAGGTGAAACCTCATTGTGGTCTTGATTTGCATTTCCCTGATTGCAAGTGATCTTGAACATTTTCTCATGTGTCTGTTGGCCGTTTCGATTTCCTCTTTGGAGAGATGTCTATTGAGGTCCTTGGCCCATCTCTTAAGTGGGTTGTTTGTTTTGATGTCGTGGCGTTTCTTGATTTCTTTGTATATTCTGGTTATCAGCCCTTTATCTGTTGCGTAGTTTCCAAATATTTTTTCCCATTCTGTCGGTTTCCTATTCACTTTCCTGACTGTTTCTTTTGCAGTACAGAAACTTCTCAATTTGATGCAGTCCCAGTAGTTAATTTTTGTTTTGAGTGCCTGTGCCTTTGGGGTATTTTCCAAGAAGTCTTTGCCAGTACCTATATCTTGCAGGGTTTCTCCTATGCTCTCTAATAATTTGATGGTGTCGGGTCGTAGGTTTAGGTTTTTAATCCATGTTGAGTGAATTTTTGTGTAAGGTGTAAGGTAGGGATCTTGCTTCATGTTTCTGCATGTGGAAATCCAGTTTTCCCAGCACCATTTATTAAATAGACTGTCTTTGCTCCAGGGGTTGGTTTTGGATCCTTGATCAAAAATAAGTTGGCTGTAGATGTTCGGATTGATTTCAGGTGTTTCTATTCTGTTCCATTGGTCTATCCATCTGTTTCTGTACCAGTACCATGCTGTTTTGATAACAACTGCCTTGTAGTATGTCCTGAAATCTGGTATTGTGATTCCTCCAGCTTTGTTTTTGTTGTACAAGATTGCTTTCGCTATTCGAGGTCTCTTATTCCTCCATATGAATTTCAGCATCATTTTTTCCAGATCTGAGAAGAATGTCTTTGGTATCTTGATTGGTATTGCATTGAACCTGTAAATTGCCTTTGGGAGAATGGACATTTTGATGATATTGATTCTTCCAATCCATGAGCATGGAAGATTTTTCCATTTTTTGGTATCCTCTTCTATTTCTTTCTTTAAGGTTTTGTAATTTTGATCATAGAGATCTTTAACATCCTTAGTTAGGTTTATTCCAAGGTATTTGATTGTTTTTGAAGCTATTGTGAATGGGGTTGATCTTAGAATTTCTTCCTCAGCCGTAACATTGCTTGTGTATACAAAGGCTGTTGATTTTTGTGCATTGATTTTATATCCTGCTACTTTGCCAAACTCTTCTATCAGTTCCAATAGTCTTTTAGTAGAGTTCTTTGGATCCCCTAAATAAAGTATCATATCGTCTGCAAAGAGGGATAGTTTGAGTTCTTCTTTCCCTATTTGTATCCCTTTGATTTCTTTTTCCTGCCTAATAGCTCTGGCTAAGACTTCCAGCACTATGTTGAATAACAGTGGTGAGAGTGGGCATCCCTGTGTGGTGCCCGATCTCAGTGGGAATGCTTCCAGCTTTTCCCCATTCAGTAGGATACTGGCTGTAGGTTTTTCATAAATTGCTTTGATTATATTGAGGAATGTGCCTTCTATACCCAGTTTGCTTAGGGTTTTCATCATGAAAGGGTGTTGTATTTTGTCAAATGCTTTCTCTGCGTCTAGTGAGATGATCATGTGGTTTTTCTTCTGCTGTCTGTTAATGTGGTGTATCACGTTGATTGTTTTGTGCACATTGAACCATCCCTGCATCCCAGGGATAAATCCCACTTGGTCTGGGTGGATGATCTTTCTGATGTGTTGTTGGATTCTATTGGCCAAGATTTTATTGAGGATTTTTGCATCTATGTTCATCAGGGATATTGGTCTGTAATTCTCTTTCAATGCTGCATCTTTTTCTGGCTTAGGAATTAAGGTGATGCTGGCTTCGTAGAAGGAATTTGGGAGGATTCCCTCTTTTTCGATTGTTCTGAATAGTTTGAAAAGGATTGGAGTTAGTTGCTCTTTGAATGTCTGGTAGAATTCAGCAGTGAATCCATCTGGTCCTGGGCTTTTCTTTGTTGGGAGGGCCTTTATTACTGTTTCAATTTCTATTTCAGTTATGGGTCTGTTTAGGTTTTAGATGTCTTCCTGGTTCAGTTTAGGTAGGTTGTATGTGTCCAGGAATCTATCCATTTCTGATAGGTTTCCCTGTTTACTGGCATACAAGTCCTTGTAGTAATTTCTGATGATTCTTTTGATTTCTGTGATGTCTGTTGTTATGTTTCCTTTTTCATCTGTGATTTTACTGATTTGCGTCTTTTCTCTTCTTTTTTTTGTTAGCTGGGCCAGTGGGGTGTCAATCTTGTTTATTTTTTCAAAAAACCAGCTCCTCGTTTGGCTGATTTTTTGTAATGTTTTTTTGGATTCAATCCTGTTGATTTCTTCTCTGGTTTTAATTATTTCTTTTCTCCTACTAGCTTTGGGTTTGGTTTGCTGTTGGTTTTCTAGATCTTTGAGATGTACTGTGAGCTCATCTATTTGGTGTCTTTCCAGTTTCTTGATGTAGGCACCTATTGCTATAAACTTTCCTCTTAATACTGCTTTTGCTGTATCCCACAAATTTTGGTATGATGTGCTGTTATCCTCATTTACTTCCAGGAAATTTTTGATTTCTCTTTTAATTTCTTCTATGACCCATTGTTCGTTCAGGAGCATGTTGTTCAGTCTCCATGATTTTACATGTGTTTTAGGGATTCCTGAGTTGCTAATTTCCAACTTCATTCCTTTATGGTCTGAGAAGTTGCATCGTATGATTCTAATTCTTTTGAATTTGCTGAGACTTGCTTTATGGCCTAGTATGTGGTCAATCCTAGAGAAGGTTCCATGTACTGCTGAGAAGAATGTAAATTGTTTCTCTGTAGGATGGAAAGTTCTGTAAATATCTGTTAGGTCCATTTGGGCTATGGTGTCATTTAAATCTACTGTATCCTTGTTGATCCTCTGTCTTGGTGATCTGTCTATCTCTGAGAGTGGAGTATTGAAGTCCCCCAGTACTATTGTATTGGGGTCTAAGTCTCCCTTTAAGTCCCTTAGCAAATTTTTCAAGTAAACCGGCGCCTTGTAGTTAGGTGCATATACATTGATAATTGTTATATCTTCCTGTTGAATGGATCCCTTAATCATTATATAGTGTCCCTCTTTGTCTCTCCTAATAGTTTTTGTGGTAAAATTTATGTTATCTGATATTAAGATGGCTACGCCCACTTTCTTTTCATTTCTGCTGGCGTGGTATATCTTTTTCCAACCTTTCACTTTCAGTTTGTATGGATCTTTGCTAGAAAGATGAGTTTCTTGTAAGCAGCAAATAGATGGGTTTTGTTTCCTGACCCAGTCTTCCAAACGGTGTCTTTTGACTGGGCAATTCAAACCATTCACGTTCAATGTGACTATTGATAAGTAGTCATTTTGCCCTGCCATTTGCCAAAGATAGTTTCTTATATATACTTTGAGTTTCCTGTGGTCTTTTGCTGTGAGGTTTCCTTCCTTTAGCTTCTTTCAGATTGTTGACCGTGTTTCTGTGTTTCTGTGTGTAGTACATCTTTCAGGATCCTTTGTAAGGCTGGACGGGTGGCTACAAATTCTTTCAGTTTCTGTTTGCTGTGAAAGGTCTTTAGTTCACCCTCAATCACAAATGAGAGCTTTGCAGGATATAATATTCTGGGCTGACAGTTTTTCTCTCTTAGTACCTGGGCTATGTCTCGCCATTCTCTCCTAGCTTGCAGGGTTTCTGATGAGAAGTCAGCTGTGAGCCTAATTGGAGATCCTCTGAAAGTAATCTGGCGTTTCTCTCTTGCGCATTTTAGGATCTTTTCTTTTTGTTTCACTGTGGTGAATTTTATTACAACATGTCGTGGTGAGGTTCTCTTTTGGTCATGCTTATTAGGGGTTCTATGGGCTTCCTGTACTAGGATTTCTCTGTCCTTCTCCAAACCTGGAAAGTTCTCTGCTAGTATCTCTCTAAAAATGCCTTCTAATCCTTTCTCTCTCTCCATGCCTTCAGGGATTCCTAGAACTCTAATGTTGGTTTTTTTAATAGTATCTTGTAGATTTCCAACAATGTTTTTTAGATTTCTAATTTCCTCTTCTTTTCTTTGGTTTGATTGTATATTTTCCTGTGCTCTGTCCTCTAAGTCCGATATTCTCTCTTCTGTTTCGCTGACTCTGTTTCTAAGGGATTCCAAAGTGTTAGTCACTTGATCTATGGAGTTCTTCAGTTCTGATTGGTTTCTCTTCACTATTATACTTTCCTGTTCTACTAATTCCTGCATCGTTTCTGGTTCTTCCTTAAAGTTTCATTTTCCCGGGAGAGATTTTCTATCTTGTCCAGTAAGGATTTCTGTAGTTCAAGAATTTGCTTTTGAAGACTTCTAAATGATCTTATCATAAATTTTTTGAAATCCATATCTTGCATTTCCTCTATCTCATCATCTTCATATTCTTGACTTCGGGTGTTTTGTTCATTTGGAGGTATCATTAGGTGTTCATTAATCTTGTTTCCTTGACTTCTGTGTTTGTTGTTTCGCATTTTGGAGGGATTCTTTTAATTCTTCTTCCCTTACTGTGATTTTTTTTTTCTTGATATACTATGGCTTTGTTAAGCGGGCTGCCTGCTGTTGGTGGGGCCTTGGAGGTTTGGGATGGGTGTAGCCTGAGGATTCTGCTTGTTTCTTCAGGGTTAGTTGTGATAGATCTCAATTTATTTATTAATTTTTATTATTTTTTGTTCTTTTCTCCGGAGGGAAGTAATACCATCCAGTTGTGCAGAGTTGATGATAGTTAGCTTCTAATCTCTAGCTTCTATGTGTATAGCGTCGCAGGCGCTTTTCAGGAAAAATTTTTTTTTTTTTCCTCCCCTGGATTTATCGTGTATGGATGCACCACTCTCGGTTAGCGCTAGGTGGCAGCAGCGTGCCGCTGCTCGCCGCCGCCGCGCACTGTCGCCGCGCGTCCCCGCCGCCGCGCGTCTCCACTGCGCGATGCCGCCGCGCGCCCCCGCCGCCGCTCGCCCCCGCCGCCGCGCGCCGCCGCGCGCCGCTGCGAGCAGCCGTGCAAGATGTTGGCGCTCTTTATTTCCGAGTGTAAACAAAAAAAGAGATGGCCGCTTCCCGCCCTCTGCCGCTCCGACAGTCGCTGCGAGCAGCCGTGCAAAATGTTGGCGCTCTTTGGGTCCGAATGTAAACAAAAAAGATGGCCGCTTCCCGCCCTCTGCAGCTCCGATAGCCGCTGCGAGCAGCCGTGCAAGATGCTGGCGCTCTTTAGGTCCGAGTGTAAACAAAAAAGGAGATGGCCGCTTCCCGCCCTCTGCCGCTCCGACAGCCGCTGCGAGCAGCCAGTTTAAGATGTTGGCGCTCTTTAGGTCCGAATGTAAGCAAAAAAGATGGCCGCTTCCCGCCTTCTGCCGCTCCGATATGGGGGGGGTGGAGGTGTCGTGGGGTCTTGTCTTATTTAGACTTCTAGATTCCCCCCCTTAGCGCTCTCTTCCCGCGGGGTGTCCCACGCCCTGTTCCCCTTCACATTTCTCTCCCGCTCAGCCGTGCACGTCCCCGTGTCCGTCCCAGGGCGGGATGGGGGGAGGGGTGGCCGGCGCCGCGGGACCGGGCGAATGCGCTCTCTCACCTCTGCATCCCGCATCAATGTGTTCAAATTTCCACCAAATTATCCGTTGGTCTGACCTAACTGTCCGGCTTCCCTTGGGTTGAAGCGTGGGGCTCCAGGTTCGTTTCACACGGGTCGTCCACGCACTCCCCGTCGGCAGCTCGTGGGATCCCTGCTGCCCCCTTCGCTGCTCCCACCGATCTGTACGATAATTTCTTTATCCAGCCAAATCTCAGTGGACATCTGGGTTGATTCCATATCTTCGCTATTGTCAATTGTGGTGCAATGAACATGGGAGTCCAAATAACTGTTTCATATGCTGATTTCTTTTGGTTTGGGTAAAGTCACAGGAGTGGGATGGCTGGATTGCAGATCTTTACTCAGATCTCTGAGGTATCTTAATATTGTCTTCCACAGTGGCTGCACCAGTTTAAACTGGCACCCATCATGGACCAGGGTACCTTTTTCCCAACATCTTCAACAGCGTTTATTGTTTATTGATTTCTATTTGTGAGTCATTTTAATTGGAGTGAAGTGAAGCCTCTTTCTGGTTTTGACTTGCATTCCTTGATGGCTAATGATCCTTGGCATTTTCTCAAATGTTACTTGACCATTTGAGCTTCTCTCTTGAAAAATGCCTGTTCAAATCCTTTGTCCATTACTTAACTGGATTGTTAGCTTTGTGGTGTTCAATTTCTTCAGCTCTTTGTAAATTCTATAAGCTAACCCTTTATCAGTTGCATTGTTTGGAAAATTTTCTCCCATTCTGTCACTTGTCTCTTCACTTTGCTGAGTTGTATTGCAGAAGCTTCTCAGGTTGATGTAATACCATTTGTCAATTTTGGCTTTGATTTGCATATAATGCATAACAATCTGATTCACAGATTTATACCAAGTCGCAACTGATACACGGAGGCATTTTGGGGGGGGGTTGCTTTTTTATTATCTAAAGATTTAGCACACATATGTAAGGGAGAAAATGGGATAATAACAGATATTTTTGCCTAAACAACGAGATTTGAATCCTAAAAAAATCACAAAAGCCATTCAGTAGATGGCAACATAGGCACAGGTAAAACATGTCTGCAAAACATGTCTCCACACTAAAGGCTATTAAGCTTTGGGGCCAACCCTCTCCTCAGGGAGAAAAAGTATATTTCTGTATCAATTTTGGTAGTCAACCATATTTGCAGTACTTTTTCCACCATCAGCCTCATTAGTATCCCATAGGTTTCTGCATGTTCTTTGCAAAATATGAAATGGGTCTAAAGTACATATTCCTGGCAGATTGAGATAGCTAATATGTAGATAGATAGATAGGTAGACAGAATGAAAAACACAATAGATATCAGTGAAATCATTGGGCTTGATCTTTGTGATAAACTTTTAAGGAGACTTAACTTTTGTTTAAGGTATATAAACTTCATGCATTTCTTAAATACAAATTTAGGAACATAGCAATTATTCACACTCTACCCACCCTCCCACCCTTCTTCCTCTTCCCTCTCCCTTTCCTAATGTCTATTTTCAATTAACATTTAACATATAAGAATCACCGTACAGTAAGGAAAGTGTCAAACAAATAGTATGAAACAAAAAAAAGTCTGTTCCTCAACAGTCGAGACCAGTGTCATCACATTGCAAAGTGTCAACCTCACTTCTTATTTATTATCTTTTGGTAGTCTATTAATTACCACAGATCAGTGAAAACATACAGAATTTATCATTTTGGTATTGGCCTAAGTTGACTAAGTATAATGGTTTCAAGTTGCATCCATTTTGCTGTAAATGACAGGATTTTATTTTGTTTTTTTACCACTGTGGAGTGTTTCCTGATGTATGTCTCATAATTTGTTTACATACTCTTCAGCTGATGGACATTTGGGTTGATTCCATACCTTAGCCATTGTGAATTGAGCTGCAATAAACATGGGGGTATGTTTAATTCATATGCTGATTTCATTATTCTTGGATAAACTCCCAGGAGTGGCATGGTTGAGTCATATTGTAGAAATAAACTCAGATTTCTGAGGTATCTCCACATTGCATTCCACAGTGGCTCTGCCATTTACATCCCCACCAACCATTGGATTAGGGTGCCTTTTCCCCCACAGCCTCACCAGCATTTGTTGTTTGTTGATTTCTGTAATGAGAGCCATATGAACTGGGGTGAGGCGATGTAGTTTTGATTTGATTTACTTGTTGCCTAGTGAACCTGACCAATTTTTGATGTGTCTCTTGGGCATTTGGATTTCCTCTTTTTTGAAAAATGTCTGTTCAGGCCATATTCCCATTTCTTAATTGAATTGTTTGTTTTGTCCTTGAGTTTCTTGATCTCTTTAAAGATTTGGGATTTTAATCTTTTATCAGTTTCATAGCTTGAAAATAATTTCCCCATTCCATCAGTTGCATTTCACTCTGCTGATGTATCTATTGCAGTGTAGAAGCTTCTCAATTTGATGTAACCCCATTTGTCAGTTCTAGCTTTGATTGCTTATGCCTTGTGTTCCAAGAACACTTTGCCAATGCCAATGTCTTGCCGGTTTCCCCATTGTTCTCCAGCAATTTGATGGTAGCAGGTCATAGATTCAGGCTTTTGATCCACTTTGAGTGGATTTTTGTGTAAGGTGAGGTTTTGCCTCATAATTCTGCATGTGGAGGTCCAGTTTTCCAGCACCATTTGCTGAGGAGACTGTCCCTGCTCTAGGGATTGGTATTAGCTCTTCTGTCAAAGATAAGTTGGTTGCAGATGTGTAGATTGATTTATGGAATTTCTATTCTGTTCCATTGGCCTGTCAACCTAGTTTTGCCACTATCAGCTTGTTTTTATGATAACTACTCCGTAATATGTCTTGAAATCTTGAACTGTGATGCCTCTGATGTTGTTTTTTGTCTAGGATTGGTAAAGCTATTCAGTGTCTCTTGCATTTTCATTTGAATTAATCATCTTTTTTTCTAGATCTGAAAGGAATGCCCTTGGTATTTTGAGTGGTATCACATTGAATTTGTAAATTGCTTTTTGTAGTACGGACATTTTCATGATATTGATTGTTCTAATCCAGGAAAATGGAATATTTTTCCATTTTTTGTTTTCTCTTCTATTTCCTTCTTTAATGTTTTGTAATTCTTATTGTATAAATCTTTGATGACTTTGGGCACATTTATCCAAGGTATTTAATTTTTTGCAGCTATTGCCTATTGGCATAGACAAAGAGTTCTTGGAAAAGACCCCACAGGAACAAGCAATCAAAGTCAAAGTGAACAAATGGGATTGCAGCAAATTGAGAAACTTTGTCAATAGAAAAACTCAACAAAGTGTAATGCAAGTGACATAATGTGGGGAATTATCTGCAAGCTCCACAGCTGATAAAGGGTTAAAACCCAGAATCTATAAAGTGCTCAAGAAACTCAACAACAACAAAACAGTAAACTCATTTAACCAATGAGCAAAGGAATTGAACAGGCTTTTTCAAAAGAGGAAATCCAAATGGCCAAGAGATGCATGAAATAATGCTCAGGTTCAGGAGCCATCAGGTAAATGCAAACCAAAACCACAGTGAAGTTTTACCTCTCTTTCAGACAGAAATGAATAAAAAACAAACACCAGCAAGGATGTGAGGTAAAAGTACCCTAATCCACTGTTGGTGGGAATGTAAACTAGTGCAGCCAGTGTTATAGACTGTGTAAAGACACCTCAGAAATCTGAATATAGAGCTACAATATTACCCAGCCATCATACTCCTGGGAATTTACCCAAAGGACATGAAATCAACATATGAAAAAGTTATCTGTGGCCTTACGTTTACTATAATTCTCAATATGTAAGATACAGACTCAACCCAGATATGCATGAAATGAAAACTGGATAAAGAAATTATGGGATATGTACACCAGGGGATTCTTCATAACAGTAAAAAATGAAATTCTGTCATTTGCAACAAAATGGATGAAACTGGAAATAATTGTACTTACTGAAATAAGTCACTCCCCAGAAGACAAATGGCTCCGCAAAATATGCTCTCCTGATCTGTGGTAACTAGTAGAGCACCTAAATCCAAATCTATGGAACTGAAATTGACACTTTTAAGATGTGATTACTTTGAACAGCTCTTGTCTCCACTGTTCAGGAACAGTTTTTTACAATATATTATTTGTTGAGCTCTTTACTCTGTACTGAATTAATCTAGTCTGTATAAAATGAATTGAAACTAGAACTTAGTGAAAAATATGAATGGGAAAGGGAGAATGAAGGGTGGGAGGGCAAGTAGTGAGGGAAGAATCACTGTGTTCCTAAATTTGTATATATGAAGTGCATGAGTTTGAATACCTTAAAGAAAGGTGTCAATAAAATAAATTTTAAAAAATCAATAGTAACTTTGAAAGTAATTGACATCAACTCTCCAGTTAAAAGATACAGATTGGCTGAATGGACTAAAAAGCAAGACTCGGCTATTTGCTGCCTACAAGAAACACACCTCACCATCAAAAATACCGGAAGACTGAAAGTGTAAGGGAGGAAAAAGGTATTCCATGCCATGTATAGGCACACAATTACAGGGTGCCTGGCTAATTAAAACAAATGGTAATGGATCTAAATGGAAACATAGACTCAATGCAATAGTAACAGGGGACTGCAATACCCCACATTCATCAATGAACAAATCAACTAGACAGAAAATCAGCAGCAGAGCTAATCAACACTATGGACCAAATTGACCCCATCTTGACAGAACTTTGCATCCAACAGTTGCAGAATACTCATTCCTTTCATCAGGGCATGGGATTTCCTCAAGGATAGACCACACTGCTAGAAAATAAAGCAAGTCTCAGAAAATTTCAAAAATTGAAATCATACCATGCATCTTCTGTGACCATAATGAATTAAGGTGGAAATCAACAAGTCAAGAACCTCTAAAACATATGCAAACACAGGCAGACTGAACTACATGCTCCTGAATGAATAATGGCTCATAGATGAAATCAAAACAAAAATCAAAAAAATTTCTGGAGATGAATGAAAAGGACAATACATCATATGAAAATATGTGATACAGCAAAAGCAGTATTGAGAGAGAATTGCATAGCAACTGATGCCTGCATCCAGAAATTAGAAAGGCACTGAATAAATGAGCTACTGATGCATCTCACAGACTTAGGAAAACACCAACACACTGAACCAAAAAATAGTGGAAGGAAATAAATAATTAAAATTGACAAGAAATAAAATTGAAATAAACGATAGAAAAGATCAGTGAAATGAAGATCTAGTTTTAAAAAAATTATGCCTTTGTCTGAGCTATCAAAAGCAGAGGAAGAAGACCCACATCAATAAAATCAGAAATGAAAAGAGAAAAGGCAATGACTGATAACACAGAAATAAAAGGAATCATCGTGAATTACTACAAAGAGCTGTATGTCATCAAATTGAAACACCTAGAAGAGATGGACAGATTCCTGGACACACACAATCTATGAAAACTGAATCATCATTACATAGAACACCTAAACAGACCCATAACCAAGATGGATATTGTATCATAAATTCTCCATAAAAGAAAAGTCTAGGACCTGATGGCTTCAATGTGGAATTCAATGAGACATGTATAGAAGCATTATTTTCAATTCTTCTACAGCTAATCAAAACAATGGAAAGGGTGGGAATCCTTCCAAACTCCTTCTATGAAGCCAAGATCACCTCAACTCCTAAATCAGGAAAAGAAAGAACAGAGAAAAACAGAACTATAGAACCAATTCTCTAATGAACATCGATGCCAAAACCTCAACACAATACTTGCTAATCGATTCCAAGAATACATCTGAAAGTGGAATTTGTCCTCAGTATGCAGGGGCAGTCCAACATTCTCAAACCAATAAATGTGATATATCACATTAACAATCTGAGGAACAAAACAATGTGATTACGTCAATTGATGCAGAGAAGGCATTTGATAAAATATAACATTCTTTTTTTATGATGAAAATCTTTAGCAAATTCGGCACAGAAGAAATGTTCCTCAACATAAACATATCAATTTATGACAGACCTACAGCCAGCATCATGTTGATGGGTAAAAATTGAAAGCATTCCCAAAAATATCCAAGACCAGATAAGAACGCAAACCCTCACCATTGCTATTCAATGTAGCTGTGGAAGCTTTAGCAAGAGCTACTGGTCAAGAAAAAGAAATTAAAGAGATACACATTGGGGTGGAGAAACTCAAATTATCCCTATTTGTAGATGACATGATTTTATGTATAGGGGATCCAAAAGGTACCACTAAGAGACTATTGGAACTAACAATAGAGCTTGGCAAATTGGAAATAGATAAAATTAACACACAAAAATCAATAGCCTTTGCTTACACAGATAATGCTATAGCTGAAAAAGAATTTCTAAGATCATCTCATTCACAAAGCTACAAAAATATAATACACTAAAATAAATTTAACTAAGGACATTAAAAATATCTATGTTGAAATTTAAAAATCATTAAAGAAAGAAATAGAAGAAGACATTAAATATTGGAAAAATCTCCCACGTTCATGGTTGGAAGAATAAACATCATCAAAATGTCTATATTACTGAAACTGTTTTAGAGATCATTACAAACAATCAAAATAATAGCAACTTTCTTCTCAAATCTAGAAAAAATGATGCTAAAACTCAAATAGAAACACAAGAGATCTGGAAAAGTTAAGCAATCTGAAACAACAAAACAAGCAGGAGGCATTACAATACCAGATTTCATGAGATGCTACAGAGCATTTATAATACAATCAACATGGTACTGACACAAAAACTGATGTGTAGACCAATGGAACAAAACAAAAATTCCAGAAAACAACCCACACATTTACAACCAACTTATTTCTGACAAACGAGCTAAAATCAACCTCTGGCTAAGGACAGTTTTCAACAAATGGTGCTAGGAAAACTGCATCTCTGCATGCAGTAGTATAAAACAAGATCCCTACCTTATACCTATACAAAAATCCGCTCAAAATGGATAAAAGACATACATTTTCAAACCAAAAACCTCTGGGAAACCTCACAAGACTTTAGCATAGGAAAAGACTTCTTGGAAAAGACCTCAGACATCCAGGCAATCAAAGCCACAACTGAAAAATGGGATTACATCAAATTGAGAAGCTTTGGCACCACAATAGAAATGATCAGCAATGGGAAGAGGTAATCAACAAAATGGTAAAAAATATTTGCAAGCTATTGAACTGGTAAAGGGTTAATATCAAGAATCAATAAAGGAAACAAGAAATTCAACAACAGCAAAACAAACAATTCATTTAAGAAATGGCCAAAGGACTTGAACAGACATGTTTCCAGTGAGGAAACTGAAATGGCCAACAGACCCTTTGGGAAATTCTCAGGATCACTAACCATCAGGGAAATTAAAATTAAAACCACAATGAGATTTCACTTCATGCCAGTTAGAATGGTTCTCATACAGAAATCAATAAGAAACAAATGCTACCAAAGATGTAGGGGAAAGGTACCATAATCCACTGTTGGTGGGAATGTAAACTGGTGTAGCCATTGTTGGAGAAAGAATGGATATATATCAAAAAATCTGAATGGAGACTGAATATATAACCCAGCCATGCCACTTTTGGGGATTTACCCAAACCAAATGAAGTCAGCATATGAAAGAGTTATCTGTACACTTAAGTTTATTGTATTTTAATTCACAATAGCTATGATATGGAATCAACCCAGATGTCCATCAGGCAGAAACACGATAAAGAAATTACAGTATATATACACTATGGGACACCACGTTAGTAAAAAAAAAAAAAAAGTGACACCTTGTCTTTTGCAACAAAATGGATGCAATTTGAAACAATTATACTTAGTGAAATAAGCCAGTCCCAATTAGACAAATACCATTTTCCTCTGATCTGTGGTAACTAATAGAGTATCTAAAAGGTAATCTATAGGAGTGAATTGACACTTTGGGATGCATGATTTTGAACAGCTCTTGTATTGACTTGAGGAAAAGTGTTTTTGTTTGCTTTTTTTCCTTCGTTAATTGAAAATAGATGTTTATAAAAAATTAGAAAGGAAATAGGAAAGGGAATAGGAAGAAGGGTTGGGGTAAGAACAGGAGGGAGGCTATGGTGGGAAGAATCATTCTAATCCTAAATTCATATGCATGAAATACATAAAGTTTGCTTTCTTTAAGTAATTTTTTTAACTTTTATTTAGTGAATATAAATTTCCAAAGTATAGTTTATGGATTACAATGGCTTCCACCCCCCCATAAGTTCCCTCCCACTCACACCCCTTCCATCTCTCACTCCCTCTCCCCTTCCATTCACATCAAGATTCATTTTCAATTCTCTTTATACACAGAAGATCGATTTGGTATATATTAAGTAAAGATTTCATCAGTTTGCACCCACACAGAAACACAAAGTGTAAAATACTGTTTCACTACTAGTTATAGCATTACTTCACATTGAACAACACATTAAGCACAGATCCCACATGAGGAGTAAGTACACATTGACTCCTGTTGTTGACTTAACAATTGGACACTCTTGTTTATGGCGTCAGAAATCTCCCTAGGCTCTAGTCATGAGCTGCCAAGACTATGGAAGCCTTTAGGGTTTGCCGACTTTGATCTTATTCCAACAGGGTCATAGTCAAAGTTGAAGTTCTCTCCTCCCTTCAGAGAAAGTTGCCTCCTACTTTGATGGCCCGTTCTTTCTACTGGGATCTCACTCGCAGAGATCTGAAGGGCTGATTCTGAGGCCAGAGTGCTATTTAGGACATCTTTTATTCTATGAGTTTGCTGTGCACCCCGCTTCCCATGTTGGATCGTTCTCTCCCTTTTTGATTCTATCAGTTAGTATTAGCAGACACTAGTCTTGTTAGTGTGATGCCTTTGACTCTTAGACCTATCAGTGTGATCAATTGTGAACTGAAATTGATCACTTGGACTAGTGAGATGGCATTGGTACATGCAGCCTTGATGGGATTGTGTTGGAATCACCTGGCACATTTCAGTTCACAGTTGATCACACTGATAGGTTTAAGTAAATTTTTTTAAAAATACCACTTTTCACTTTGGTCTTAATTGCAAATGTCGTGATCCTATTTTCTAAATCAGTCATATTCTGAGATATGCATTTATAACTTAAATATATATATATAATATATGATATAATTGTATTACATAATATACAACATATAATCTATATTATAAATATATTTATAACACACACACACGTATACATACATATATGTATATGATAAGAAGACCCAATTCATTTCTCTTCAAGTAAACAAGTGTTTTCTCCTATTTAACTCTAAGGAACTTCTTCTTCAACAATCTTTGACAAATCTCAAAGTCTTAAAGCTCCTGTTAAAACTTCTGCTCAATGGTCGACATTGTGGCATAGCATGTGAACCTGCTACAAACAATGCCAGCATCCCATATGACTGTCAATTCAAGTTGCTACTAATGTCTCGGGTTCTGTTAGAGAATGGCCAAAGTCTTAGGCTTCTGCCACCAATGTGGGAGTCCCGCATGATGTTCCTGGATCTTTGCTTTGTCCTTGCCCAATCCAGGCCGTTGCATGAGTTGGGATGAACCAGTAGATGGGAATGCACTCTTCTCTCTCTCTCTCTCTCTCTCTCTCTCTCTCTCTCTCTCTCTCTCTCTCTCTCTCTCTCTCTCTCTCTCTCTTTCTCTGTCTTCTCTGCCTCTATTTTCTCTGTAACTCTGCCTCTCAATAAATAAATCTTTAAAAAAATCCTATGATGAGATAACAAAGACAATAACAGCCATAAATTATGAGGAAAGATGAGTTCAGGAAGAAGATATGGGGTCCATCAAACATATCATGATGATGTCAGAGCATATAGGTTGTTGGCTTTCATGAGAGAGGTGAGTCCTCTTCCCTAGTGAAATCCAGTTCCACAAAGGATGAGAGCTTCTGTGTTATCAGGAGGTGATGATGATGGTGACATGCTCCAACTTTTCTTATACAGGTCTCCTGTATAAGGGCTATCACTTTTGACACCACTTTAAATGGTTGCTCATTTGGATGAAACCTTCTTGGGGCAATTGCGAGTGTTACAAGATGCCAGTGGTAAGTGTTGACTTCTTTCTCAAAAATGGTTTTCTGTCTCACTTTTTCTGCTTCTTACTCCTCTGTTTCTTCTGTTTCTTCATGACTGACACCTCTTCCATCTTTTTTTCACATTCATCCTGTGTCAGTCATGGTTCTTCAGATAAATAAAACCAATAGGAAATACTTATCAATATATCTCTCTGACTATATATGTATTTATTTTATTTATTTGAAAGACAGGGTTACAGAGAGGGAGAGGCAGAGAGAGAGACAGACACACACACACACACACAGAGAGAGAGAGAGAGAGACAGAGAGAGAGAGAGAGAGAGAGAGAGAGAGGAGGGAGAGAGGTCTTCTATCTGCTAGTTCACTCCCCTGATGGCCACCACAGCCAGAGTTGAGCCAATTTGAAGCCAGGAGCCAGAGGCTTTTTTAGGTCTCCCCCATGGGTGCAGGGACCTAAGGATTTTGGCCTTCTTCTACTGCTTTCCCAGGCAATAGCAGAGAGCTGACTCAGAAGTGGAGCTGCTGGGACTCAAACTGGCACCCATATAGGATGCCATCACTGCAAGTGGTGTCTACCTGCTGTACAACAACTCCAGCCCTCTATCTATCTATCTATCTATCTATCTATCTATCTATCTATCTATCTATCTCCATCCCTCTATCCATCAATCATAACACAGCACTCATTATCTGTATATCTATCTATCATCTATCATCTCTGCTTATATATATATAATCTCTATTAGCTATCTACCATCATGTATCCATTTATTTTATTTATCTATTCATCCATCACAATCAATTCACCAATTATCTATATGTTGTCTGTCACTATCTCTGATTTTCAAATGAAAAAATAAATAAAACTTAAAAAGAGGAATAAGTTAGAAGGTAAATTTATTTCAGCAGGAAGTAATTTTGACATCCACATGTAGCTTTTTGGGAGAATATACATTACCATGATCTTTTGGAAGACCCTATCATATGCACAGATTTAATATTTTCTCTTGTATCAAGAATAAACTTACCTATCACTTCCATTTTTTCACAAGTTTTCTGAAGTTCCTTTAGAGGAATGTCCCTGGTAGGAAAGAACAAACAAGCTTTTGTGAATGAGATCTATACTAATATCTTTGGAGCCACCATAAAGAAAGATTTTAATTTTCTTATTTTGTCTTACAGTATGTATGCTTTCTAAGGTAGGAATTTGTTACTTTTCATTCTAAAACCCATTGCAATTTAGAGGAATTATTTGTTACTAATCCTTCAAATACATCTATTTGGCATAAAGTCATTTTCAAAAAACAGCTTTCACAGAGAAATTTGTAAGAATCAAGATGATGTTGCTTAAAAATAAACAAAGTGGAGTGGTTATGATGAAAATGTCCTCATATATGATAGTTTCACAATACAAATCACAAAAGATTCTATCAAAGCCCATACACCCCAGTCCTTGAGCCATCTCCTGCTGCTCCCCAGGGTACTTTAGTGTGAAGTTGAAATTGAAAGCAGGTCCTGAACTCAAATCCTGGCACTCCAATATGGATTGTGGGAATCTTATTAGCAGGCCAAAAGTCCATCACATATCCCCTCTTTTGTCTTTAAAAGCACCCACTTGCCTCCATCTCCTTGAATAGGACCATAGTTAACACTAATGTTTGTATTCCCACTGTAGTTCTCTGCTCTTGCCATTGCAAATAAAGGTCATCATTCTTTGGAGAACCTCTCTCTAATTGTTTCTGAGGTTGACAGAGGAAATGTAAATGGGTTGCAGTTTATTGTTGCACCTGTTTCTGTTCTTTTGGGATAGAGATATGAGCAGAGCAAAGACGTAATATCACAGAGTATAGGTGTTGGAAGCAGGACTCTGCTAAGTCCTTAAGTATCTAGGATAAAAGTCTGGTCCAGGTCAAAGAAGCAGAAACCTGTAAAGACATGGTTGAAGACTTGGATGCTAAATAGTGCTACAGGTTTTGGAACAGAGTGAAACCCAATAGTGCATCTACTATATAGTCACATCCAGGTGACCAGTCAAGGTGGCCCACCAGGAGGGAAGAGAGTAAGAGGTGATGTTTGTCCCCTAGTAGCAGTGTTCAGCTCCTGATTTTTAAGACATGGTACATGATGGGTGAAGGCATTTCTGGAAACATGAATAACCTCTCTCAACTCCTCCATCAAAGATAATAATTACTGGTACCAACTAGGAAGGTTTTATGATTTGGATTTATTATGACAGGTTTTATTTTATTATATTTTTATATTATATTTTATTTATGACAGGTTTTATTTTATTGAAATAAAATGTTAATATTGCTTCATTTTATATGTCCATATATAGATACAGGTATATGGCTGACAGGTAGAAAGAGAAAGGTATACAGGTGAGTAGATTAATGGATGGATGGATAGAAATATATAGATATTCAAGTGATAGATACATAGGTGTATATATATATATACACATATATACAAATATATATATACATATATATACATATATTACATATATATGTACATATATATAGATACATAGGGGTATATATATACATATATACAAATATATATATACATACATATACAAATATATATACATATATATACAAATATATATATACATATATACATATATATGTGTACATATATATACATATGTACATATATATAGATACATAAGTGTATATATACATATATACAAATATATATACATATATTACATATATATGTACATATATACAAATATATATACAAAATATATATATACAAATACATATATACAAATATATATATATACAATATATATATTTGTAGGATAAGTGTATGATCAGAAATATCTGGCAGATTTAGAGAGATGGAGAGATATATAGATAGGATGAATGAAGTTCAACAAGTTTATGGAAATGGAATTTAAACTTAGGTATATTTTAGTGTCAAAGAGTTTTGAAATCAATACATAGTTTTTTGCACTGTACACATTTTCCATATAGTATGTGAAGATCCCTTATAGATGATACATAGAAGAATGGATGGTTTGGTAGATGGATGGATGGATGGATAGATAGATAGATAGATAGATAGATAGATAGATAGATAGAGATAATAGATATGCAAAAATAATAGATGATGTAAATACATGATTGGTAGAGACATTAGAGAAATATATTGATGTATAAATACCTGATGCATAGATGATAGATAATAGATGGGGGTGGTTCTAAGTTGGCAGAACAGGGAGGGAGCTTACTGATTTATTCCAGCAGAAGATAGTTTAATAAAAGTGAAGATAATGTAGTCTCAGGGAAGAGTTAGGGGAAAAAATGGCAGAGGAAATTCTTCCATAATTAGAGGGAAATGGTGGACTTTTGTGTAAGGCTTAGATGCCCATTGCTTGAGACTCCAAAAGCCAAGAACCTACACACTAGCACTGGAAAGTGAGGTGGGATGAGACTGCAGTAGCCCAAGACACTGGCAAAAAAGTGGCAGGAAGAGCCTAGAGAGAATGAAGCTTGAAGAACCATGGGGGAAAGTACACCTGCCTAAATAGAGGAGAGAAAAAAAGGGATGGTATGCACACATTTCTCTCTCTCCAATCACCTTACAAAGACATACAAGCCAATAGAAAAGGCACTATTATGTGCCAGCTCATGTCTGCACCTGGCAATCAGCTGAGTGGAGATTCCTGACTTTGGTGGGGAGAAATAACAGGAGGCTAGGAACTTGTGATGGTGTGAAGCTTCTGAAAGGATATGAAAAAAAAACTTGGAGTGTGTGGGAGAACTCATGGTGTGGAGGAGACTTTGAGTAGTCTCAGTGGGAGACATCATAAGTTCGGGCAATCCTGGCTACCTATGCCAGGGAATTGGAACTTACACTGAGGATTGCACAGATCCTTTGTGAGGTCCTTAGGACAGAGCAAATGAATATCACAGCCACTGGGGCTAGTGCTCAGGCACTGATCATCATCGAGAAGAAGAGTTCAGCTGAGCAGAATTACTTAACTTCTGATTTTAAAAAAGAGAGAGAAAGATTTACCATACCAAACCTGGGTATGTCAACTTAGGCACACCCTTAATGCTAAAGAACTTAACAGTGCTCTCTGGCCACATTCACCACAAACCTCTAAAGATTCACTGAAAGCAGAAAGTCCACTTAATCTACAGTGTCATAGTACAATGAAAAAAGCCATCACAACAAAAAGAAAAAAAGAAGAAACCAGTGAGTATCTCCACAAATGCCAAACAACAAACACAGCAATCCAAGACAAGAATAAGGAAGACAGCATGAGGCTCCCAAAAGAACATGACATTTCAATACAAGATGATGTGATAGAACAAATGCAAGAAATGGAACTCAAAAAATTGATGATAAGAATACTTAAAAGTAATTGAAAGCAAATGCACGGACTACTGAAATCCATGCAGGACATGAAAGAAAAACTCTCTCATGAAAATGAAATCTTAAGAGGCAATTAAAATGAAGAATTCAAAAAAAAACATAAAGTTGAGATATTGGAGAGAAGTCAAAATGAAATGAAGAATTCAAACAACAAATAAAAATGCAGTTGAGAGTCTTGAGAAAAGAATCAGAGAGTCAGAAGAGACAATAACAGAATTAAAAGACAGAGCACAGGGAAGTATACAGTCAAACCAAAGACAAGGAGAAGAAATTAGAAATCTAAAAAATATTGTTAGGAATCTATAGGATACTGTTAAAAATCCAACATTCAGGTTCTAGGAGTTCCTGAAGGCATGGAGAGAGAGAAAGTATTAGAAGGCCTTTATAGTGAGATACTAGCAGAAAACTTCCTGGATTTGGAGAAAGAAAGAGACATCCTAGTACAAGAAAAATAGAACTACCAAAAGAAATGACCAGAAAAGATCCTCATCAGGACACATTGTAATCAGAATCACCACAGTGAAACATGAACAAAAGATTCTAAAATGTGCAAGAGAGAAATATCAGATTGCTCTCAGAGCATCTCTTATTAGACTCACAGCAGACTTCTCATCAGAAACCCTACAGGCAAAAAGAGAATGGCATGCTATGACCCAAGTAGTATGAGAAAAAAAATACTGCCATCCCAGAATATTTATCCTGCGAAGCTCTCATTTGTGAATGAAGTTGAAATAAAGACCTTTCATAGCAAATAGAAATTGAAGTATGTGTAACCACTCATTCAGCCCTGCAAAAGATGCCTACAGATGTGTAAACCCACAGAAACACAGTCATCCATATGAAACAAAGTAAAGGGAAAAATCTCTCAGTAAAGGATTACAGTAAGTAGAAAGTATATATTAGAGATATCTTTGGAAACATGGCAGGGCAAAGACACTACTTATCAGTCGCATTGAATGTAAATGGCCTTAACTCTCCAGTTAAAAGGCACAGACTGGCTGAATGGATAAAAAGTAAAATCCATCTATTTGTTGCTTACAAGAAACTTATTTCCAACAAAGATGCCTGCAGATTGAAAGTGAAAGGCTGGAAAAAGATTTCATGATAACAGAAACCAAAAAAGATCTTGTGTAGCCATCTTAATATCAGAAAAATAAAATGTAACACAAAAACTGTTAAGAGAGACAAAGAGGGGAACTATATAATGATTAAGGGATCAATTTAACAGGAAGATGTAACTATTATAAATATATATGCACCTAATTACAAGGCAGCAAATTATTTAAAAGATATGTTAATGGATTTAAAGGGAGACTTAGACTCAAATACAATATTATTGGGGGACTTCAATACTCCATTTTCAGCAATGGACAAATCAAACAGAAAACAGCAGATTTTATTGACACTATAGATCGAATGGATCTAACAGATATCTTAGAACTTTGCATGAACACACATTCTTCTTTGCAATACATGAAACCTTCTGTAGGATTGACTACATGCTAGGACACAGAACAAGTCTCAGCAGATTCAAAAGAATGGAAATCAAATCATGAGTCTTCTCAGACCACAATGGAATAAAGCTGGAAATTAGCATCCAAGGAATCCCTAGAGCATATGCAACCACATGGAGACTGAATCACATGCTCCTGAGTGAACACTGGGCCATAGAAGAAATCAAAACTTCCTGAAAGCAAATGAAGATAACAACACAGAATATCAAAACTTTTGAGATACATCAAAAGCAGTGTTAAGAGGAAAGTTTGTAGCAAGAGGTGGCTACATCAAGGAATTGGAAAGGCACCAAATAAATGAACAGTAAATGCATTTCAATGATCTAGAAAATACAGCAAACCAAACCCAAAGCTAGTATGAGAAGAGAATTAATTAAGATTAGAGAAGAAATCAACAAATTGAATCCAAAAAACATTACAAAAAATCAGCAAAATGAAGAGCTGGTTTTTTGAAAAAATAAAATTGACACATCATTGACCCTACTAACTAAAATAGGAGAGAAGACCCAAATCAATAAAATTAGAGATGACAATGGGAATGAAACACCACAATGAAATAAAGGGTTATCAGGAATTACAGGTACAGACATTTTTCAAAAAGGAAATCCAAAGAGCCAAATCACACGAAAACTTGTTCAGAATCACTAGCAATCAGAGAAATGCAAATCAAAACCATAATGAGTTTTCACCTCACTCTGGTTAGAATGGCATACATACAGAAATCAACCAACAACAGATGCTTATAGGCATGTGGGGAAAAGGGCACACTAATCCACTGTGGTGGGAATGCAAACTGGTAAAGACACTATGGAAGACAGTTTGGAGATTCCTCAGAAACCTGAATATAACCCTACCACAAGACCCAGGCATCCCACTCCTTGGAATTTACCCAAAGGAAATTAAATTGGCAAGCAAAAGGGCTAAGTTACCTCCATGTTTATTGCAGCTCAATTCTCAATAGCTAAGACATGGAATCCACCTAAATACCCATCAACCGAAGACTGGATAAAGAAATTATGCGAAATGTTCTCTATAGAATAGTACACAGCAGTAAAAGAAAAATGAAATCTGGTCTTCTGCTCAAAATGGAGGAATCCGGAAAACATCATGCTGAGTGAAATAAGCCAGTCCAAAGGGACAAATATAATACGTGCATCCTGGCCTGTGACAACTCACTGAGCACCTAAAAGGAAACCTGTAGAAGTGAAATAGACACTATGAGAAACAATGACTTGATCAACCCTTATGATGACTGTCGAGGAACAACTTACTGCTTTATTCTTTTTAGTATCTTTTTTCTACTTAATAACAGTGGTTGAACTCTTTAATTAACACATAATTATTCTTAGGAGTTTTAAACCAACTGAAAATAGATCCCTGTTAATATTAAGAGTAGGAATAAGAGTGTTAGAGTAATAGAGGTAGGCGATGTACAATTTGGCTCAGGTCACTTGGACTTAGCCGTAAGCATAAAGCTAGAAACGTGCCACAGGACTGAAAATCCCATTAAGTTAGCAAGATTCAATGCCATCTTAATAGTTAAAGTGATCAATTTATGTTCATAAATAATTGATCATAAAGATAAGATTAAGTGTCAAAGGGAGCACATAAATAAGAGGAGTGCCTGCTAATAATAATTGATAGAATTAAAAAGGTTGGAACAATCCAACATGAGAAGCAGGATACACAGCAGACTCATAGAATGGCAAGTGCCTTAGACAGCACTCTTGCCTAAGAATCAGCCTTTATGGTATTCAGATCATGCTCAAAATACCCATGAGAGTATTGCAGACATGGAAAGACAAGACATTGTGGCAAGAAAAATGATCTAAAAGAAAGATCTCTGTGAGATCACAGTGGAAAGAACAGGCCATCAAAGAAGGAGGTAACTTTCTTGGAAAGTAATAGAGTGTTATATTTTAATGTTAGCCATTGCAAAGCACACCGGACACCGAAGTAAGGGAAAGGGTTTATTGGGGAACACCCTACAGACTGGAGTGAAGAGACAGCGAAGGTAAAAAGAAAAAGTGTAAGAGAGAGAGCCAAGAGAGAAGAGAGCAGAGAGGAGCTGAGAGAGCACAGGAGAGAAGGGCCAAGAGAGCACATGTTCAGGAACAGGCCCTTTTAAAACTTTACCTGAGGGCAGGCAGGGAAGCAGGAGTAGCGAATCCCATTAGGATGTGGGTGGAGCCTGTCTCAGGTAGCTGGGCCATGGGGCCACCTGGCTAAATCTGCACCAGTTTCCTAACATTCCCCCTTTTGTTTTTTATAAAGCAGGAGTTCTATGGGATTACATTAGTCCCAAAAGTCCAGGAGGGGTAGAGGGATAGTGATCTGTCTTTAGAGCTACTTCCTGCTAACATGGAGTGATGAGGTATTCCTCGCTGGCATGGGGTGATGTCTCAAGCTGCTGTCTCCTGGGTGGGGAGCCGAGTATATCCCTATAGCAGCATTTGGTTGACTGCCTGGTAGCTGAAGGCCTTTGTTTGCTTCATTATAACCTGCTGTAAACACTGTAGTATAAAAACAGGGTGAGAATAGTAACCAATGATCCTGAGAGTAGTATTAACTGGGTAATGAAAGGATTTTATAGAGGAGATGAAATGGAGGGGATCTCTGGACCCTTATGGGGACAGGATGTGCTTTCAGCTGATTCCATCCAAGACTGGGAGAAAAGCCACTTAACTTTTGCAGGTATAGGGTTTGTCTGTAGAGAAATTTTGACACGCAGGTTGGGAGTAGAGCTATTGATGGTAGAGGTTATGATTACAAAGGAATGAGGCCCAAGTGGGCTAGATACAGAGGACAGAATTGTTATTAGAGAACCTAAGAAAGGTGCTAAGCTACAAGTAAGCTTTCTGATTGAGAGGCAAATAGAACCTGATGGAAGGGGCTTGATAATAATCAGGTGGGTTTTAAAACCTTGTAAATTAGGAGGCTGATTCATCTATCTCTTCATAGGGTACATCCTAAGGGAGGTGTGAACCTCCTTGGGGAAGGCACCCTGTTGACTTCCATTACCAGCTGGCCTGGGAGGAGAGCCTGCCAGGCAAAGTCAGGTGGAAACTCCAACAGGAAATATACAGTTCTGCCTGCAGTGTTACTGACCCTACTTGGCCATTTCCTCAGTTGCAGTGGTCACTTTGAAAGCTGTGCTGAGTGAAGGGCTTTTCAGCTTAGAGCCAATAAGATCTGTGGCTCTGATCTGGGCATCCTTTGACTCCAGGGCAGGTCCATTTCCAGTGATCCAACTCTTGGCAGAGCTGCCAAGTCATGAGCTGACTTCTGCTAAAGCCCAGGCTTACCACATTGAAAGCAACAGCAGTAGACTGGGCTGTTTGGTCTTCTTGAGGGCAGATTACTGTACAGAGCAGCCATTAATAGGTCTGCCACCCATTGCTTCTGATGCCTAACTTTCTTTTCCTCCTGAGTTTTGTTAAAGCAGACCAAAGGATGCAAGTCAAGGGGTTGCTCAAGTCCCATCTCTAATCTTGGTGGCCTAAACTAGAAGCCTACAGTCACAGGCATGTTTTGTAGTAGTTTATGTTGAGGCAGACAATGCACATGAGGAAAACTATATTCACACTTTTAAGCTTTCTTTTCCTTTATTCTAAAAGGGAGGTCTTTCCTGTTTACCTCACTGATGGCGAAGTAAATCTAGCTATGAAATTATAATTTAAGACTTATTTTGGCTATGCTGTTACAGAAAAATGTTTGCCATCTCTTTTATAAGATCTAAAATCAAATTTTGAATCTTGGAGATTCCTGCATAATAGAATTAGTTTCCTACCTTAAAGAGAACAGAGAAATGAATGAACAAGTTGGGCTTAGAATAGAGAAATGGGGAGCAAGTCCCAGATCACTTACTGACAACAGCGATATCACATGAAAACTTAGCAGTTTTAATCATTAGATAACAACTTAAAAAAACATTTACCAGAAGGTCCAATCCCTTCCATAAATATTAAGAATACATATATTTGGAAACAGCTCTTAAATATCTAACATGGTGTAGCTTGTTTAACCAACAAATTTAAGCACAAACATAAAATGTTTTTAGTTTCTTTCTCCCAACAAATTTAAAACATCAGATACAGAGATTCATGTCACATGAATTAAAATATATCTTTGAATAATTTTAGCTGTTTAAATTTATGAACAATCTTATCAATGAGGCAATTAAAAATAAAACTCAAGAATTTGTTTTTGAGTACGTCTTAGTGTTCTTATCAATTTTTGGAGATCTGCTTCTTGCATTTATTCTATCTCTTCATCTTCGTAATCCTGAATTGGGGTGTCTTTTTCATTTGGGGATGCCATAGTGTCTTCCTTGTTCTTATTACCTCGGTTTTTGCATTTGTTGTTTGGCATATTGGTTTCTTCACTGTGGTGTTTTTTTCTTGTTATACTATGACTCTAGATAAGTGGACTGTCTGCTTTTGATGGAGCCTTAGAGGCTTGAGATGGGTGTGGCCTGAGAGCTCTGCTTGGTTCCTCAGGGTTGAGGGTGTGTCAAAGGAGACACTCCCAGGTTAGGCCTGGTAAATCTCTCTCTGTTACTTTTTTTTTTTTTTGGTTCAAAAGGGAAGTAATTCCACACAGCTGAATGGAATTGGGGGTGGTTAGCAGGCAAATGATATACCCACAGGAGCCAGAGATCAGAAGCTCTTTCCCAAGGACCAGAGAAGGAATCTTTGCGGCCCTTTGTGTGGGCTGAGATTCTCCTGTAGTCTCCCACTGGGCTTCCAAGGCTACTGAACTGTAGCATCTCTGGAGAGTACTCACATGAATTCGTGAATTCTGTGAGTTCTCTCCCCCACCATCTCTTTTTTCACAGTCTCAGTTCATTAGCACCACACATTCATTAGGTTCTAATCTCCTGTTATTTCACCCCTCCCACCCAGAGTCAGGTTTTTCTGCTAGGCTCGGGGCCGGTGCTGACCTGAGGTTGCCCTGCTTATGACGTATTTCAAAATGGTGCCTGCACTTTGTCTTGCTCACCTTTGAGAGGTGAGCGGAGAGAGAGAAACTCGTGTCCATATGGGTCACTTTTTTTTTTTTCCCTCTCTCCCTCTGTCTCTTCCAGTTAGCCTGGTGAAATTTTCCCCGCAGGGTTTCAAGCCTTGTTCGCTCTAGTCTCCTCTTTCCGCTTCCCTCCTGGTGTCTCGGGCTATTGAGGTTTGGCTCACCTCGCGTTCCAGCGCTGGTGTGTTGAATCTGCTGCTGGTGTCCCAAACTGCGGGCTCCCACGCTCTCCACGCAGGTCTACTGTGAATCCCAGTTCTGGAAGGGTTTCCTCTGCTGTTTCTTCCCCTACTCTTCCTTGAACCTGCAGTATCTCCACTTTTATTAAACTGTCTCTTCCCAGACTATCGGTGTGCTCCCTTCCTATTCTGCCATCTTGAACTACAGAAATCCTTAATGGACAAGGTAGAAAATCTCTCTCATGAAAATGAAATATTAAGGAGGAATCAAGCTGAAATGAAACAACTAGTAGAACATGAAACTGTGATAGTGATGAGAAATCACAATGAAGTGAAGAATTCAATAGATCAAATGAAAAACACATTAGAGAGCCATACACACAGAATGGGTGAGGCAGAAGAGAGAATATCGGACTTCGAAGACAGAGCACAGGAAAATATACGGTCAAATCAAAGAAAAGAAGAGGAAATGAGAAATCTAAAAAATATTGTTGGGAATCTACAGGATACTATCAAAAAACCCAACATTCGAGTTCTAGGAGTTCCTGAAGGCATGGAGAGGGAGAAAGGATTAGAATGCCTTTTTAGTGAGATAATAGCAGAAAATTTCCCAGTTTTGGAGAAGGACAGAGACATCCTAGTACAGGGAGCTCATAGAACCCCTAGTAAACATGACCAAAAGAGATCCTCATCACGACACATTGTAATTAAACTCACCACAGTGAAACAGAAAGAAAAGATCCTAAAATGTGCAAGAGAGAAACGTCAGATTACTCTCAGAGGATCTCCAATTAGACTCACGTCAGACTTCTTATCAGAAACCCTACAAGCTAGAAGGGAATGCCAAGACATTGCCCAGGTACTAAGAGAGAAAAACTGCCAGCCCAGAATATTATATCCTGCCAAGCTCTCATTTGTGAATGAAGGTGAAATAAAGACCTTTCATTGCAAACAGAAATTGAAAGAATTTGTTGCCACTCGTCCAGCCCTGCAAAAGATGCTTAAAGATGTGTTACACACAGAAAGACAGAAACACGGCCATCAACATGAAAGAAGGTAAATGAAAGGACCCTCACAGCAAAAGATCACAGGGAATTCAAAGCATACATTTGGATAAAGTAATTATGGGACATGTATTCTATAGAATACTATACAGCAGTCAAAAACAATGAAATCTGGTCATTTGCAACAAGATGGAGGAATCTGGTAAACATCATTCTGAGTGAATTAAGCCAGTCCCAAAGGGACAAATATCATATGTTCTCCCTGATCGGTGACAACTAATTGAGCACCAAAGGGGAAACCTGTTGAAGTGAAATGGACACTATGAAAAACAGTAACTTGGTCAGCTCTTTGGCTGAGTGTTGTTGTACAATGTAATACTTTATCCATTTTAGTATTTTTTTTATTCTAGTACTATTGGTTGAACTCTGTAATTAACACACAATTATTCTTAGGTGTTTAAATTTTAACTGAAAAGTGATCCCTGTGAAATGTAAGAGTAGGAATAAGAGAGGGAGGAGATGTACAATTTGGGACATGCTCAATCAGTCGTGCCCCAAATGATGGAGTTAGAATCGTGCCAGGGGATTCCAATACAATCCCATCAAGGTGGCATGTACCAAGGCCATCTCACTAGTCCAAGTGATCAATTTCAGTTCACAATTGATCACACTGATAGGTCTAAGAGTCAAAGGGATCACACAAACAAGACTAGTGTCTGCTAATACTAACTGATAGAATCAAAAAGGGAGAGAATGATCCAACATGGGAAGCGGGATACACAGCAGACTCATAGAATGGCAGATGTCCTAAATAGCACTCTGGCCTCAGAATCAGCCCTTAAGGCATTCGGATCTGGTTCAAGAGCCCATGAGAATATTCTAGGCATGGAAAGCCAAGACACTCTGGAAAAAAAAGAAGACCTAAATGAAAGATCTCTGCGAGTGAGATCCCAGTGGAATGAATGGGGCCATCAAAGAAGGAGGTACCTTTCTCTGAAGGGAGGAGAGAAACTCCACTTTGACTATGACCCTTTTGGAATAAGATCGAAGTTGGCGAACCCTAAAGGCTTCCATAGCCTCGGCAACTCATGACTAGAGCCTAGGGAGATTACTGACGCCATAAACAAGAGTGTCAAATTGTTAAATCAACATCAGGAGTCATTGTGAACTTATGTCTCATGAGGGATCTGTCCTTAATGTGTTATCCAATGTGAAGTAATGCTATAACTAGCACTGAAACAGTATTTTTACACTTTGTGTTTCTGTGTGGGTGCAAACTGATGAAATCTTTACTTAGTATATACTGAATCAATCTTCTGTATATAGGTAATTAAAAAAAAATCTTGGTGTGAAATTGGAAATTGCATAGAAAATTAATCAATTTAAAAAATATATATCATGTAGGATCTCTGTCCTTAATGTGCTGTACATTGTGAATTAACACTATAACTAGTACTCCAACAGTATTTTTCACTTTGTGTTGCTATGTGAGGGCAAACTGTTGAAATATTTATTAATATATACTATACTGATCTTCTGTATATAAAGAGAATTGAAAATGATTCTTGATGTGAAGCAAGGGGAGAGGGAGTGGCAAAGGGGAGGGTAGCGGGTGGGAGGGAAGTTATGGGGGAGAAGCCATTGTAATCTATATGCTGTATTTTGGAAATTTATATTCTTTAAATAAAAGTGTTAGAAAAAAAATTAAATAAAAAATAAAACTCAATAAATTTTTCCATGTAGACATACAGTATGTATACACATATAACATAACATAATAGACCAATATAGCAGTTTTAATAATAGCTTTTTTAAAAAAGCTAACTCCTGTTGGTAAATTACCAATTGATTTGAAATACTTTTGTTTTTAGTAACCTCAGTTAACCATACTTTCTCTCAGTTGGTACCTTTAATATATTATTGGATTCATCTGTTTACAGAATCATCCCAAAGTACTGAATACAATACATGTGGCTGGAAAAATTCCATCAGAACCTATAGGAGGACTGCTAAACACAGAACCAACAATGCTTTAGTTTTATGAGCAGTAATTCTTTTTTTTTTTTTTGACAGGCAGAGTGGACAGTGAGAGAGAGAGACAGAGAGAAAGGTCTTCCATTGCCGTTGGTTCACCCTCCAATGGCCGCCGCGGACGGTGCGCTGCAGCCGGCGCACCGCGATCGTCCGATGGCAGGAGCCAGGAGCCAGGTGCTTTTCCTGGTCTCCCATGGGGTGCAGGGCCCAAGCACCTGGGCCATCCTCCACTGCACTCCCAGGCCACAGCAGAGGGCTGGCCTGGAAGAGGGGCAACCGGGACAGAATCCGGTGCCCCGACCGGGACTAGAACCCGGTGTGCCGGCGCCGCAAGGCGGAGGATTAGCCTGTTGAGCCACGGCACTGGCCTATGAGCAGTAATTCTGATATATAAAACTGTAAATGACAAGACCTTAAATATTGCAACATTTAAAATTATAAACTTATTAACTAACAAGGGGCTCTTGCTTACTTCACTGTATTTTTGAAAGCACCTGTAGGATTTTACAAAGCATTTAACTCTTTAGGCCTCTGGGGCTTTCTATTAGATAATTATCATGTCTAGTAACACAAGATCATTAGACTTCTTAATTCTCAGACATTTGTATCAATAGCATTTTGTATTATATAAACTTAAAATTTAGCACCACTTCACATCTTGACAGAACTTCTAATATAATCTAAATAGCCTGATTAGTTGGTGTCTCTACAAGATGAGAGACATAGGTCCTTTGGTTTTTTCAGTTGGGCCCGAACTGGAAAAACTAAAGTCCAGAATTTACTGGAAATTTCAGAGTCCAAATTCTTTGAAACTTTGATTTTTGATTTTTTGAATGCCTGTCAAATAATATTTATTTATTTATTTATTTGAATGTCAGAGTTACACAGAGAGAGGAGGAGCAGAGAGAGAGAGAGAGACAGAGAGATGTCTTCTAACCACTGGTTCATTCCCCAGTTGGCCACAATGGCCAGAGCTGTGCCAATCTGAAGCCAGGATCCAGGCACTTCCTGTGGGACTTTCAAGTAGGTGCAGGGACCCAAGGTCTTGGGCCATCTTTACTGCTTTCCCAGGCCATAGCAAAGAGCTGTATTGGAAGTGGAGCAGCCAGGTCTCCAATTGGTGCCCATATGGGATATTGGCACTTCAGGCCAGGACATTAATCTGCTGTGCCACAGTGCTGGCCACTCCATCTGTTTTAACTGAGCATTCAATCATGCTGGCAGCCTGACTCATGATATGTTCAATAAAGGCAAATTAGGAGAAGCTTTAGTACTTTTCTCTTTAGATATTTCTCTTGCTATATATTGTAGATCTTCACTTTCAGATTCACCTTTACCTAAACTCTGAATCTGAAGTCACAAAGTATATCACAGTTACTTATATGTTTTTAGAGAAGTGTTCAATATTTAAATTTTCAATAGAACACTGCATAAGGAATTTTGTTAAGATCACTTAGCTAAACTCACAGATATTCTATTTTCTAGTTTTGTCTAGTTTGAGCCATAATCAAATGCTTTATTTATGACTTTCTAGGTGTATTCTAGCTTTTACTATCAAAGACACTTCTATTGGGAAAACCTATTGGCTTAATTCTGGTGATGGTGTTGTTTCAGGTCAATTCCATTTTATCATATAACAAGTGATGTGTAATGCATATGAATATATATACATATTTCTTAGGGGAGTATATAGTTTCTAGGGTGTAATTTTATTTCTATTTCATAAGGTTGCCTATTACATAATTTTTTAAAGGTTTATTTATTTATTTGAAAATCAGAGCCACAAAAAGGTAGAGAGAGAAAGAGAGAGAGACCGAGAGAGAAAGATAGAGGGAGAGAGAGAGAGGTATCTTCCATTTTATGGTTCACACCCCCCCCCCCAGATGGCTGCAATGTCTGTGGCTATGCCAAACTGAAGCCAGGTGCCAGGAGCTTATTCTGAGTCTGACACATGGATGCAGGGGCCAAAGACTTGGGCAACTTCTACTGTTTTCCTAGGCTATATCAGAGAGCTGGATCAAAAGTGTAGCGGCTGGGGCTTGAACTGGATGCCAGCAATGCAGGGGCACCTTTACCCATTATGCAACCCTGCTGGCCCTTACATATGTTTTTTAAATTTGTCATTAAGTTTAACATTATCAACATAAGAAATTATTTTAATATACTAATAATAACAGGGATCACAAGAAATTCTTCTGATAGCTCCTCAAAAGAGAAATAGTTATAAATTAGGGGCATATAAAATTATTTTTATTTTTTTAACTATTATTTAATGAATATAAATTCCAAAGTACAGTTTGTGGATTACAATGGCTTTTCCCCCCAATAAATTCCCTCCCACCTGCAACCCTCCCTCACCCTCTCTCTCGCTGCTTCTGTACAACTCAAGATTCATTTTCAATTATCTTTTTTACAGAAGATCAATTTAGGGTATATTAAGTAAAGATTTCATCAGTTTACACCCACACAGAACATAAAGTGTAAAGTACTGTTTGAGTACTAGTTATAGCATTAACTCACAATGTATAACACATTAAGGACAGAGTTCCTACCTGGGATACACATTTACTCCTGTTTTTACTTAACAATTGGACACTCTTGTTTATGGTGTCAGTAATCTCCCTAGGATCTAGCCATGAGTTGCCAAGGCTCTGGAAGCCTTTTGAGTTCATAGACTCTGATCTTACTTAGACAACGTCATAATCAAAGAGGAAGTTCTCTCCTCCCTTCAGAGAAAGGTACTTCCTTCTTTGGTGGCCCATTCTTTCCACTAGGATCTCACTGGCAGAGATCTTTCATTTAAGTCTTCTTTTTTTTTCCAGAGTGTCTTGGCTTTCCATGCCTAAAATACTCTCTCTCAAGGGCTCTTCAGCCAGATCCGAATGCCTTAAGGGCTGATTCTGAGGCCAGAGTGCTGTTTAGGACATCTGCCATTCTATGAGTCTGCTGTGTATCCCGCTTCCCATATTGGATCATTCTCTCCATTTTTTATTATATCAGTTAGTATTTGCAGACACTAGTCTTATTTATGTAAACCCTTTGACTCTTAGACCTATAAGTATGATCAACTGTGAGCAGAAATTGATCACTTGGACTAGTGAGATGTCATTGGTACATGCCATAATGATGGGATTGAATTGGAATCCCCTGGCAAGTTTCTATCTCTACCACATGTGGCAAGTATGATTGAGCATGTCCCAAATTGTACATCTCCTTCCTCTCTTATTCTCACTGATATTTAACAGGGATCACTTTTCAGTTAAGTTTCAACACTTAAGAATAATTGTGTGTTAATTACAGAGTTCAACCAATAGTATTATGTAGAACACAAAAATACTAAAATGGATAAAGTATTAAATTGTTCATCAACAGTCAGGATAAAGGCTGATCAAGTCACTGTTTCTTGTAGTGTCCAATTCACTTCAAAATGTTCCCTGTTGGCCGGCGCCGTGGCTCAACAGGCTAATCCTCCGCCTTGCGGCACCGGCACACCGGGTTCTAGTCCCGGTCGGGGTGCCGGATTCTGTCCCGGTTGCCCCTCTTCCAGGCCAGCCCTCTGCTGTGGCCCGGGAGTGCAGTGGAGGATGGCCCAGGTGCTTGGGCCCTGCACCCCATGGGGAGACCAGGAAAAGCACCTGGCTCCTGTCTTCTGCCATCGGACGAGCGCGGTGCGCCGGCCGCAGCGCGCCGACCGCGGCGGCCATTGGAGGGTGAACCAACGGCAAAGGAAGACCTTTCTCTCTGTCTCTCTCTCTCACTGTCCACTCTGCCTGTCAAAAAAAAAAAATGTTCCCTGTTGTCTGAGAAGCTGCATGATATGATTCTAATTCTTTTGAGTTTGCTGAAACATGCTTTATGACCCAGAATGTGGTCAATCCAAGAGTAGGTCCCATGCACTACTGAGAAGAATGCAAATTCTTTATGTGTAGAGTTGAAAGTTCTGTAGATATCTGTTAGATCTATTTGGGCTATAGTGTTGATTGAATCTGCTGTTTCCTTGTTGATCTTCTGTCTGGTTGATCTGTCCATTTCTAAGACTAGAGTATTGAAGTCCCCCAGTACTACTGTATTGTAATCTAAATCTCGCTTTAAGTCCTTTAACATATCTTTTAAATAAACTGGTGCCCTGTAACTAGGTGCATATACATTTATAATAGTTACATCTTCCTTTTGAATTGAACACTTAATCATTATATAGTGCCCCTCTTTGTCTCTCTTAAGAGTTTAGTATTAAAGTTTATTTTTTCTGATACTATGTCTGCCAGCTTTTTTTTTTTTTTGGTTTCTTTTGCCATGGAATATATTCCAACCTTTCACTTTCAGTCTGCATAAATCTTTGTTGGAAAGATGTGTTTCTTGTAGGCAGCAAATAGATGGGTTTTGTTCCTTAATCCATTCGGCAAGTCTGTGTCTGTTAACTGGAGAGTTGAGTCCAGTAATGGTCAACATGACTTTTGTAAGTAGTAACTTTGCCATAACAATTTCCCAAACCTATTTTCTAATGTATGCTTTGAGTTTCCTAAGATCTTTTGCCCTGAGGTTTCCTTCCTTTACCTTCTTTCATACTGAAGGCCGTGTTTCTGTATTTCTGTGTGTAACACATCTTTAAGCATCTTTTGCTGGGCTGGATGAGTGGCAACAAATTCTTTCAATTTCTGTTTGCTGTGAAAGTCTTTATTTCACCTTCATTCACACATGAGAGCCTTGCAGGATATAATATTCTGGGCTGGCAATTTTTCTCTGTGAGTACCTGGGCTATTCTCAGCATTCCCTCCTAGTGTGTAACGTTTCTGAAGAGAAGTCAGCTGTGAGTCTAATTGGAGATGCTCTGAGAGTAATCTTATGTTTCTCTCTTGCATATTTTAAGATCTTTTCCTTATGTTTCACTGTGGTTTGATTACAACGTGTCATGGTGAGGATCTCTTTTGGTCATGTTTACTAGGGGTTCTATGAGCTTCCTGCACTAGGATGTCTCTGTCCTTCTCCAAACACAGGAAATTTTCTGCTAGTATCTCACTAAAAAGGCATTCTAACCCTTTCTCCCTCTCCATGCCTTCAGGACCTCCTAGAACCGGAATGTTAGGTATTTTTAATAGTATCCTGTAGATTCCCAACAATATTTTTAGATTTCTAATTTCCTCTTCTTTTCCTTGGTATGACTGTATATTTTCCTATTCTCTGTATTCTAAGTCTAAAATTAGGGTTAGATTTCTGTAGTTCAAGGACTTGTTTTTGAGAACTTCTTAATGTTATTATCAGTTTTTTGAGATCTGCTTCTTGCATTTCTTCTATCTCATCATCTTCATAATCTTGAATTGGGGTGGCTTTTTCATTTGGGGGCATCCTAATATCTTCCTTGTTCTTGTTTCCTTGGTTTCTGCACTTGTTGTTTGGCATTGTGGAGATATTCTTTGGTCTTCACTGTAGTGGTTTTTCTCATTATAATGTGCCTGTAGATTATGTGGACTTTCTGCTTGATGGATCCTTAGAGGCTTGTGAAGGCTTTGGCCAGAGAGCTCTGTTTGGTTCTTCAAGGTTAAGGGTGTGCCAAGGATGACACACCAGGTTAGGATGGTAACTCTTCTCTCTCACTCACTTTCTCTCTCTTTTTTTCTGCAGAAGTGAAGTAATTCTACACAGCTGAGCAGAATTGAAGGTAGTCAATGTCTGCAATTGGCCCCTGTGTGTATAATATTCATCTGCTCTATCCCAAGGACTACCCAAAAATTTGTTTTGCCCTCCAGGTAGTCTCAAATTCCTCTGTAGTCTCCCACTGGGTTGCCAAGTTTACCAAATTTGTGTACTCTCCCAAGAGTACTCATATCGCGGGTACTCTGTGAATTCTCTCCTACATCCTCAGTTTTTCACAGTCTCAGTTCATTAGCTCCACACATTCATTAAATCCTAATCTCCTGTTATTTCTCCCCACCAGAGTCAGGTTTTTCTGCTAGGCTGATGGCAGGCACAGCTTTTACATATATCCAAAATTGCTCCTGCTCTTTGTCTTGCTCACCTTCGTAAGGTGAGTGGAGAGAGAGAATCATGTCCACAGCGGTCCTTTTTATTTATTTATTCTTTTCTCTCCTCTAGTTATCCTGGTGACCTTTCCCCATTGGGGCTTCAAGCCTCATTCCCTCTTGGGTCTTCCTGCTTTTTACCTGCCGATGTCTCTGGATACTGTGTTTTCACCTAACCTCCTTTCCAGTGCTGGTGTGTAGACTCCATGACTGGGGTCCTGAGCCATGGGTGCCCTTGCCCTCCACATAGGTCCACTGTGTCCTACTAGATATGGAAGAGTTTCTTCTGATGTTTTTTCCCCAAATTTTTTCTTGAAACAACAGTATCTCCACTTTTATTAAACTATCTTTTCCCAGACTATCAGTCCACGCCTTCACTATTCCACCATCTTGAAGGACTCCACTCCTCTTTGCGCTACTCTTCTAAGTTTTCTGTAGATCTGAGACTCTACCAGTATATAAAAATTAAATAAGCACTTCATAAATTCACCTTAGAAATAGCACGATGTGAGGTTATTTCCTCTGATCTGTCTCAGTGCCACCCACCATATAATTAAGCAGATCAGGTCAGAATTCTTTTCATAAATACATTATTGTATAGATAATTAATGACTTAGGTTCATCCCATTACAATTAGTGTGAGAAGTAATTACTAAAGGAAATTAGGTGTTGAGCAATGAATGTAAACAGGAATGTCAGGGAAACACTCTAAGGAAATATTACTTACATGTATCCACAAAGGATGGATTGTAGAAATGATAAGCAATATTGATGGTAAGTCTGTCCTTCAGATTTAACATAGTCATGTAATTTACAAATCATTGTCAAACAGTTAAAAGTATATATATATTTTTTATTTTATTTTTGACAGGCAGAGTGGACAGTGAGAGAGAGAGACAGAGAGAAAGGTCTTCCTTTGCCATTGGTTCACCCTCCAATGACTGCCGCGGACGGCGCGCTGCAGCCAATGCACCGCGCTCATCCAATGGCAGGAGCCAGGTGCTAGGTGCTTTTTCCTGGTCTCCCATGGGGTGCAGGGCCCAAGGACTTGGGCCATCCTCCACTGCACTCCTGGGCCACAGCAGAGGGCTGGCCTGGAAGAGGGGCAACCGGGACAGAATCCGGCACCCCGACCAGGACTAGAACCCGGTGTGCCGGCGCCGCAAGGCGGAGGATTAGCCTGTTGAGCCACGGCGCTGGCTAGAAGTATATTTTTTTAAATGAGTGGAGATACAAGGGAGTATGTCAGCAAGATGTGGAGGAAGAGTTGCTCAGATCAATTCATATCTAGAGAAATTCAATTAGCAATCATCTCAGACAAGGCTATCATAACAGATAAGGAAATACATACACTGATCCAGGATGATCAGTGATCAAGTGGTAAAGGGAAGAGTTTCTGTCATGTGAGTCCTGCACCTAATAGAATAATCACAGAATTCTGATGGATACCTCTTGCAACAGTGGTAAAAATGGATTAGACATATACATTTAGCTTTCAGAGACATCCAGATGAGGCTAGTTCCACTCCCAAATGAGTGAAAGCTTTGGTAATGCTAACAAAATTGGACTTCATGGTGTCAGCAAGAAAGTGTGGAGAAAGTATTCACAATGACAAACATGGATTTTGATATTCAGGGAAAAGAGAGAGAGAAAAGAAATTCAGGCAGCATTCTTAAATAAATCTTGGAAAATATGACAACCTTTAGATTCAATAGCCTTGAAAGCCACCTGTAAAATTACGGCATTACGGTGCCTCCAGCTTAATTTTTTTTAAAGCTTTTATTTAAAGAATATAAATTTCCAAAGTACAGCTTATGGATTACAATGGCTCCCCCCCGACACAACTCCCTCCCTCCCGCTACCCTCCCCTCTCCAGCTTCCTCTCCCCTTCTGTTCACATCAAGATTCATTTTCAATTCTCTTTATACACAGAAGATCAGTTTAGTACATATTACATAAAGATTTCAACAGTTTGCCCTCACATAGAGACACAAAATGAAAATACTGTTGGAGTACTAGTTATAGTATTAATTCACAATGTACAGCACATTAAGGACAGAGATCCTACATGATTTTTTTTAAAGACTTGATTAATTATCTATGCAATTTCCAGTTTAACACCAAGATTTTTTAAACATTTGCAATTATCTTTATATACAGAAGATCGATTTAATATTATAGTATGTAAAGATTTCATCAGTTTGCACCCACACAGAAACACAAAGTGTAAAAATACTGTTTCAGTACTAGTAATAGCATCATTTCACATTGGATAACACATTCAGGACAGATCCCTCATGAGACATAAGTACACAGTGACTCCTGAAGTTGATTTAACAATTTGACACTCTTGTTTATGGCGTCAGTAATCTCCCTAGGCTCTAGTCATGAGTTGCCGAGGCTATGGAAGCGTTTAGGGTTCGCCGACTTCGATCTTATTCCAAAAGGGTCATAGTCAAAGTGGAGTTTCTCTCCTCCCTTCAGAGAAAGGTACCTCCTTCTTTGATGGCCCCGTTCTTTCCATTGGGATCTCACTCGCAGAGATCTTTCATTTAGGTCTTCTTTTTTTTTGTTTTTCAGAGTGTCTTAGCTTTCCATGCCTAAAATATTCTCATGAGCTCTTGAACCAGATCCGAATGCCTTAAGGGCTGATTCTGAGGCCAGAGTGCTATTTAGGACATCTGCCATTCTGAGTCTGCTGTGTATCCTGCTTCCCATGTTGGATCATTCTCTCCCTTTTTGATTCTATTAGTTAGTATTAGCACACACTAGTCTTGTTTGTGTGATCCCTTTGACTCTTAGACCTATCAGTGTGATCAATTCTGAGCAGAAATTGATCACTTGGACTAATGAGATGGCCTTGGTACATGCCACCTTGATGGGATTGTATTGGAATCCCCTGGCACGATTCTAACTCCATCATTTGGGGCACGACTGATTGGCATGTCCCAAATTGTACATCTCCTCCCTCTCTTATTCCCACTCTTATATTTATTTTTTTTTGACAGGCAGAGTGGACAGTGAGAGAGAGAGACAGAGAGAAAGGTCTTCCATTGCCGTTGGTTCACCCGCCAATGGCTGCCACGGTTGGCGGCTGCGGCCGGCGCACCGCACTCATCCGATGGCAGGAGCCAGGTGCTAGGTGCTTTTTCCTGGTCTCCCATGGGGTGCAGGGCCCAAGCACTTGGCCATCCTCCACTGCACTCCTGGGCCACAGCAGAGGGCTGGCCTGGAAGAGGGGCAACCGGGACAGAATCCGGCACCCCGACCGGGACTAGAACCCGGTGTGCCGGCGCCGCAAGGCGGAGGATTAGCCTGTTGAGCCACGGGGCCGGCCCCACTCTTATATTTAACAGGGATCACTTTTCAAGTAAAATTTAAACACCTAAGAATAATTGTGTGTTAATTACTGAGTTCAACCACTAGTACTAGGATAAAAAAAAAATACTACCATGGATAAAGTATTACATTGTACAACAACAGTCAGCACAAGAGCCCATCAAGTCACGGTTTCTCATAGTGTCCATTTCACTTCAACAGGTTTCCCCTTTGGTGCTCAGTTAGTCGTCACCAATCAAGGGAAACAAATGATATTTGTCTCTTTGGGACTGGCTTAATTCACTCAGCATGATGTTTTCCATTTTCCTCCATTTTGTTGCAAATGACCAGATTTCATTGTTTTTGACTGCTGTATAATATTCTGTAGAGTACATGTCCGATAATTTCCTAATCCAGTCTACTGTTGATGGGCATTTGGGTTGGTTCTAAGCCTTAGCTATTATGAATTGAGCTGCAATAAACATTAAGGTGCAGACGGCTTTTTTGTTTGCCAATTTAATTTCCTTTGGGTAAATTCCAAGGAGTGGGATGGCTGGTTTGAATGGTAGGGTTACATTCAGGTTTCTGAGGAATCTCCAGACTGACTTCCATAGTGGTTTCACCAGTTTGCATTCCCACCAACAGTGTGTTAGTGTCCCTTTTTCCCCACATCCTCTCCAGCATCTATTGTTGGTGGATTTCTGAATGTGAACCATTCTTACTGGGGTGAGGTGAAACCTCATTGTGGTTTTGATTTGCATTTCCCTGATTGCTAGTGATCTTGAACATTTTTTCATGTGTCTGTTGGCCATTTGGATTTCCTCTTTTGAAAAATGTCTATTGAGGTCCTTGGCCCATCTCTTAAGTGGCTTCTTTGTTTTTGATGTTGTGGAGTTTCTTAATTTCTTTGTAGATTCTGGTTATCAACCCTTTACCTGTTGCATAGTTTGCAAATATATTTTCCCATTCTGTCGGTTTCCTATTCACTTTCCTGACTGTTTCTTTTGCAGTACAGAAACTTTTCAATTTGATGCAATACCAGTATTAATTTTGGTATTCACTGCCTGTGCTTCTGGGGTCTTTTCCAAGAAGTATTTGCCAGTACCTATGTCTTGCAGGGTTTCTCCTATGCTCTCTAATAATTTGATGGTGTCGGGTCATAGGTTTAAATTTTTAATCCATGTTGAATGAATTTTTTAATAGGTGAAAGGTAGGGATCTTGCTTCATGATTCTGCAAGTGGAAATCCAGTTTTCCCAGCACCATTTATTAAACAGACTGTCCTTACTCCAGGGATTGGTTTTGGATCGTTGATCAAATATAAGTTGGCTGTAGATGTTTGGATTGATTTCTGGTGTTTCTATTCTGTTCCATTGGTCTATCCATCTGTTTCTGTTCCAGTCCCATGCTGTTTTGATAACAACTGCCCTGTAGTATGTCCTGAAATTTGGTATTGTGATGCCTCCAGCTTTGTTTTTGTTGTACAAGATTGCATTAGCTATTCGAGGTCTCCATATGAATTTCAGCATCATTTTTTCCAGATCTGAGAAGAATGTCCTCGGTACCTTGATTGGTATTGCATTGAATCTGTAAATTGCTTTTGGCAGAATGGATATTTTGATGATATTGATTCTTCCAATCCATGAGCATGGAAGATTTCTCCATTTCTTTGGTATCCTCTTCTATTTCTTTCTTTAAGGTTTTGTAATTTTCATTGTAGAAATCTTTAATGTCCTTGGTTAAGTTTATTCCAAGGTATTTGATTGTTTTTGTGGCTATTGTGAATGGGATTGATCTTAGAAGTTCTTCCACAGCCATGGAATTGCCTGTGTATACAAAGGCTGTTGATTTTTGTGCACTTATTTTATATCCTGCTACTTTGCCAAACTCTTCTATGAGTTCCAATAGTCTCTTAGTAGAGTTCTTTGGGTCCCCTAAATAAAGAATCATGTCGTCTGCAAAGAGGGATAGTTTGCCTTCTTCCTTCCCAATTAATATCCCTTTAATTTGTTTTTCTTGCCTAATAGCTCTGGCTAAGACTTCCAGCACTATATTGAATAGCAGTGGTGAGAGTGGGCATCCCTGTCTGGTACCAGATCTCAGTGGAAATGCTTCCAACTTTTCCCCCTTCAATAGGATATTAACCATGGGTTTTTCATAAATTGCTTTGATTGTATTGAGGAATGTGCCTTTTATACCCGGTTTGCTTAGGGTTTTCATCATGAAAGGCTGTTGAATTTTATCAAATGCTTTCTCTGCATCTAGTGAGATAAACGTATGGGTTTTCTTCTGCAGTCTGTTAATGTAGTGTATCACTTTGATTGTTTTGTGAATACTGAACCATCCCTGCATACCAGGGATGAATCCCACTTGGTCTGGGTGGATGATCTTTCTGATGTGTTGTTGCAGTCTATTGGCCAGAATTTTATTGAGGATTTTGCATCTATGTTCATCAAGTATATTGGTCTGTAATTCTCTTTCAATGCTGCATCTTTTTCTGGCTTAGGAATTAAGGTGATGCTGGCTTCATAGAAAGAATTTGGGAGAATTCCCTCTTTTTCGATTGTTTGAATAGTTTGAGAAGAATTGGGGTTAGTTCTTCTTTAAATGTCTGTTAGAATTCAGCAGTGAATCCCTCTGGTCCTGGGCTTTTCTTTGTTGGGAGGGCCTTTATTATTGATTCAATTTCTGTCTCAGTTATGGGTCTGTTTAGGTTTTCTATGTCTTCCTGGTTCAATTTAGGTAGGTTGCATGTGTCCGGGAATCTATGCATTTCTGATGGAATTCCCTGTTTGCTGGCATACAAGTTCTTGTAGTAATTTCTGATGATTCTTTTGATTTCTGTGGTGTCTGTTGTTACATTTCCTCTTTCATCTCTGATTTTAGTGATTTGGGTCTTTTCTTTTTTTAGTTAGTTGGGCCAATGGGGTGTCAATTTTGTTTATTTTTTCAAAAAACCAGCTCCTTGTTTGGCTGATTTTTTGTAATGTTTTTTTGGATTCAATCCTGTTGATTTCTTCTCTGATTTTGATTATTTCTCTTTTTCTACTAGATTTGGGTCTAGTTTGCTGCAAATTTTCTAGATCCTTGAGATGCATTGAAAGCTCATCTATTTGGTGCCTTTCCACTTTCTTGATGCCTACATATGCCTACATATAACTTTCCTATAAACTTTCCTCTTAACACTGCTTTTGCTGTATCCCATAAGTTTTGGTATGTTGTGCTGTTATCCTCATTTACTTCCAGAAAATTTTTGATTTCTCTTTTGATTTCTTCTGTGACCCATTGTTCATTCAGAAGCATGTTGTTCAATCTCCATGTGTTTGCATATACTCTAGGGATTCCTGAGTTGCTAATTTCCAACTTCATTCCCTTATGGTCTGAGAAGCTGCATGGTATGATTCTAATTCTTTTGAATTTGCTGAGACTTGCTTTATGGCCTAGTATGTGGTCAGTCCTAGAAGAGGTTCCATGTACTGCTGAGAAGAATGTAAATGCTTTGTGTGTAGGATGAAAAGTTCTGTAGATATCTGTTAGATCCATTTGGGCTATAGTGTTGTTTAAATCTACTGTCTCCTTGTTGATCTTCTGTCTTGTCGATCTGTCAATATCTGTGAGTGGAGTGTTGAAGTCCCCCAGTACTATTGTGTTGGGGTCTAAGTCTCCCTTTAAGTTTCTTAACAAATTTTTTAATAAACCGGTGGCCTGTAATTAGGTGCATATACATTGAGAATTGTTATATCTTCCTGTAGTATTGATCCCTTAATCATTACATAGTGCCCCTCTTTGTCTCTCTTAACAGTTTGTGTGTTAAAGTTTATGTAGTCCGATATTAAGATGGCTACACCCGCTCTTTTTTCATTTCTGTTGGCATGGTATATCTTGTTCCATCCTTTTATTTTCAGTCTGTATGGATCCTCGTTGGAAAGATGTGTTTCTTGTAAAAAAAAAAAAAATCTTGGTGTTAAATTGGAAATTGCCTAGAAAATTAATCAATTTTTCAAAAAAATATATCATGTAGGATCTCTGTCCTTAATGTGCTATACATTGTGAATTAATACTATAACTAGTACTCCAACAGTATTTTTCACTTTGTGTTGCTATGTGAGGGCAAACTGTTGAAATCTTTACTTAATATATAGTAAACTGATCTTCTGTATATATATAAAAAAAAAAGATGGTTTTTGTTCTTTAACCCAATCAGCCAATCTCTGTCTTTTAACAGGACAGTTTAGACCTTTAACGTTCAATGTGACTATTGATAATTGGTAAGTTTGCCCTGCCATTTCCCAAAGATATTTTCTAATGTATGCTTTGAATTCCCTGTGATCTTTTGCTGTGAGGTTCCCTTCGTTTACCTTCTTTCATGTTGATGGCCGTGTTTCTGTGTTTCTGTGTGTAACACATCTTTAAGCATCTTTTGCAGGGCTGGTCGAGTGGCAACAAATTCTTTCAATTTCTGTTTGCAATGAAAGGTCTTTATTTCACCTTCATTCACAAATGAGAGCTTGGCAGGATATAATATTCTGGGCTGGCAGTTTTTCTCTCTTAGTACCTGGGCTATGTCTCGCCATTCCCTTCTAGCTTGTAGGGTTTCTGATAAGAAGTCTGACGTGAGTCTAATTGGAGATCCTCTGAGAGTAATTTGACGTTTCTTTCTTGCGCATGTTAGGATCTTTTCTTTCTGTATCACTGTGGTGTGTTTAATTACAACGTGTCGTGGTGAGGATCTCTTTTGGTCATGTTTACTAGGGATTCTATGAGCTTCCTGTACTAGGATGTCTCTGTCCTTCTCCAAAACTGGGAAATTTTCTGCTATTATCTCACTTAAAAGGCCTTCTAATCCTTTCTCCCTCTCCATGCCTTCAGGAACTCCTAGAACTCGAATGTTGGGTTTTTTGATAGTATCCTGTAGATTCCCAACAATATTTTTTAGATTTCTCATTTCCTCTTCTTTTCTTTGGTTTGACTGTATAGTTTTCTGTGCTCTGTCTTCGAAGTCCAATATTCTCTCTTCTGGCTCACCCATTCTGTTTGTAAGACTCTGTAATGTGTTTTTCATTTGATCTATTGAATTCTTCACTTCATTGTGATTTCTCGTCACTATCACAGTTTCATGTTCTACTAGTTGTTTCATTTCAGCTTGATTCCTCCTTAATATTTCATTTTCACAGGAGAGATTTTCTACCTTGTCCATTAAAGATTTCTGTAGTTCAAGAATTTGTTTTTGAGTACTTCTTAGTGTTCTTATCAATTTTTGGAGATCTGCTTCTTGCAATTATTCTATCTCTTCATCTTCGTTATCTTGAATTGGGGTGTCTTTTTCATTTGGGGATGCCATAGTGTCTTCCTTGTTCTTATTACCTCGGTTTTTGCGTTTGTTGTTTGGCATATTGGTTTCTTCACTGTGGTGTTTTTTTCTTGTTATACTATGACTCTAGATTAAGTGGACTGTCTGCTTTTGATGGAGACTTAGAGGCTTGAGATGGGTGTAGCCTGAGTGCTCTTCTTGGTTCCTCAGGGTTGAGGGTGTGTCAAAGGAGACACTCCCAGGTTAGGCCTGGTAAATCTCTCTCTGTTACTTTTTTTTTTGGTTCAAAAGGGAAGTAATTCCACACAGCTGAATGGAATTGGGGGTGGTTAGCAGGCGAATGATATACCCACAGGAGCCAGAGATCAGAAGCTCTTTCCCAAGGACCAGAGAGGGAATCTTTGCGGCCCTTAGTGTGGGCTCAGATTCTCCTGTAGTCTCCCACTGGGCTTCCAAGGCTACTGAACTGTAGCATCTCTGGAGAGTACTCACATGAATTCGTGACTTCCGTGAGTTCTCTCCCCCACCATCTCTTTTTTCACAGTCTCAGTTCATTAGCACCACACATTCATTAGGTTCTAATCTCCTGTTATTTCACCCCTCCCACCCAGAGTCAGGTTTTTCTGCTAGGCTCGGGGCCGGTGCTGACCTGAGGTTGCCCTGCTTATGACGTATTCCAAAATGGCGCCTGCTCTTTGTCTTGCTCACCTTTGAGAGGTGAGCGGAGAGAGAGAAACTCGTGTCCGTATGGGTCACTTTTTTTTCCCTCTCTCTCTCTCTTCTAGTTAGCCTGGTGAACTTTTCCCCGCAGGGTTTCAAGCCTTGTTCGCTCTAGTCTCCTCTTTCCGCTTCCCTCCTGGTGTCTCGGGCTATTGAGGTTTGGCACACCTCGCGTTCCAGCGCTGGTGTGTTGAATCTGCTGCTGGTGTCCCAAACTGCCAGAAACACATCTTTCTAACAAAGATCCATACATACTGAAACTGAAAGGCTGGAAAAAGATATGCCATGCCAAAAGAAATGAAAAAGACCGGGCATAGCCATATTAGTATTGGACTACATAAACTTTAACACAAAAACTGTTAAGAGAGACAAAGAGAGGCACCATATAATGATTAAGGGATCAATTCAGAAGGAAGATATAATGAGTATCAATGTATATGCACCTAACTACAGGGCACGGGTTTATTAAAAGACTTGTTAAGGGACTTAAAGGAAAACATAGGCCCCAATACAATAATATTGGGGGACTTCAATACTCTAGTCTCAGTAATAGAAGGACAGGAAAGAAGATCAACAAGGAGACAGTAGATTTAAGCAACACTATAGCCCAAATGGATCTAACAGATATCTACAGAACTTTTCATCCTACACACAAAGCATTTACATTCTTCTCAGCAGTACATCAAACCTACTCTAGGATTGACCACATACTAGGCCATGAAGCAAGTCTCAGCAAATTCAAAAGAATTAGAATCATACAATGCAGCTTCTCATACCATAAAGGAATGAAGTTGTAATTTAGCAACTCAGGAATCCCTAGAGTATATGCAAACACATGGATACTGAACAACATGCTTCTGAATGAACAATGGGTAATAGAAGAAATTAAAAGAGAAATAAAAAAATTTTCTGGAAGTAAATGAGGATAATAGCACAACATACCAAAACTTATGGGATACAGCAAAAGCAGTGTTAAGAGGAAAGTTTATATCAATAGGTGCCTACATCAAGAAACTGGAAAGGCACCAAATAGATTAGCTTTCAGTTCATCTCAAGGATCTAGAAAATTTGCAGCAAACTAGACCCAAATCTAGTAGAAAAAGAGAAATAATCAAAATCAGAGAAGAAATCAACAGGATTGAATCCAAAAAAACATTACAAAAAATCAGCCAAACAAGGAGCTGGTTTTTTGAAAAAATAAACAAAATTGACACCCCATTGGCCCAACTAACTAAAAAAAGAAAAGACCCAAATCACTAAAATCAGAGATGAAAGAGGAAATGTAACAACAGACACCACAGAAATCAAAAGAATCATCAGAAATTACTACAAGGACTTGTATGCCAGCAAACAGGGAATTCCATCAGAAATGGAGAGATTCCTGGACACATACAACCTACCTAAACTGAACCAGGAAGACATAGAAAACCTAAACAGACCCATAAGTGAGAAAGAAATTGAAACAGTAATAAACGCCCTCCCAACAAAGAAAAGCCCAGGACCAGAGGGATTCACTACTGTATTCTACCAGACATTTAAAGAAGAACTAACCCCAATTCTTCTCAAACTATTCAGAACAATTGAAAAAGTGGGATCCTCCCAAATTCTTTCTATGAAGCCAGCATCACCTTAATTCCTAAGCCAGAAAAAGATGCAACATTGAAAGAGAATTACAGACCAATATACTTGATGAACATAGATGCAAAAATCCTCAATAAAATTCTGGCCAATAGAATGCAACAACACATCAGAAAGATCATCCACCCAGACCAAGTGGGATTCATCCCTGGTATGCAGGGATGGTTCAGTATTCACAAAACAATCAAAGTGATACACTACATTAACAGACTGCAGAAGAAAACCCATACGTTTATCTCACTAGATGCAGAGAAAGCATTTGATAAAATACAACACCCTTTCATGATGAAAACCCTAAGCAAACTGGGTATAGAAGGAACATTCCTCAATACAATCAAAGCAATTTATGAAAAACCCATGGCCATTATCCTATTGAAGGGGGAAAAGTTGGAAGCATTTCCACTGAGATCTGGTACCAGACAGGGATGCCCACTCTCAACACTGCTATAAAGCATAGTGTTGGAAGTGTGAGCCAGAGCTATTAGGCAAGAAAAACAAATTAAAGGGATATTAATTGGGAAGGAAGAACTCAACCCATCCCTTTTTGCAGATGATATGCTTCTTTATTTAGAGAATGCAAAGAACTCTACTAAGAGACTATTGGAACTCATAAAAGAGTTTGGCAAAGTGGCAGGATATAAAATCAATGCACAAAAATCAACAGCCTTTGTATACACAGGCAATTCCATGGCTGTGGAAGAACTTCTAAGATCAATCCCATTCACAATAGCCACAAAAACAATCAAATACTTTGGAATAAACTTAACCAAGGACGTTAAAGATCTCTACAATGAGAATTACAAAACCATAAAGAAAGAAATAGAAGAGGATACAAAAAATGAAAAATATTTAATGCACATGGATTGGAAGAATCATTATCATCAAAATGTCCATTCTCCAAAAATAAATTTACAGATTCAATGCAATAGCAATTAAAATACTAAAGGCATTCTTCTAATAAATTTTATAATGATGCTGAAGTTAATATGGAGACACAGGAGACCTCAAATAGCTAAAGCAATCCTGTAAAACAAAAACAAAGCCAGAGGCATCACAATACCAAATTTCAGGACATACTACAGGGCAGTTGTAATTAAAAAAGCATGGGACTGGAACCGAAACAGATGGATAGACCAATGGAACAGAATAGAAACACCAGAAATTAATCCAAACATCTACAGCCAAGTTATATTTGATCAAGTGTCTAAAATCAATCCATGGAGTAAGGACAGTCTATTCAATAAATGGTGCTGAGAAAACTGGATTTCCATGTGCAGAAGCATGAAGCAAGACCCCTACATTTCACTTTACACAAAAAATCACTCAACATGGATTAGAGACTTAAATCTATGACCCGACACCATCAAATTATTAGAGAACATTGGAGATACCCTGCAAGATATAGGTACTGGCAAAGACTTCTTGGAAAAGACCCCAGAAGCCCTGGCAGTCAAAGGCAAAATTAACATTTGACATTACATCAGATTGAGAAGTTTCTGTACTGCAAAAGACACAGTCAGGAAAGTGAAGAGACAACCAAAAGAATGGGAAAATATATTTGCAAACTATGCAACAAGTAAAGGGTTGTTAACCAGATTCTACAAAGAAATTAAGAAACTCCACAACATCAAAACAAACAAGCCACTTAAAAGATGGGCCAAGGACCTCTAAAGACATTTTTCCAAACATGAAATCCAAATGGCCAACAGACACATGAAGAAATGTTCAAGATCACTTGCAATCAGGGAAATGCAAATCAAAACCACTATTTTTGCAGTTGATTTCTCAACAATGTTGCAGTGGAGTCATTTTTGAGAGGAGCAGTGTGGTAGGGGCAAGAGGCACAGAGTCACCACACAGACCCCGGGAGTCAGGTTAAAGCACGTTTGAGGTGAGCAGACTACTTATTACAGTTGGAACCACATCATATATAGCCAAGACAAGCCAATCTGGTTAAGGGGCGGACTGTTCCCAAACCAATCACAGCCTGTTGCCAGGCAGGCTCTGTTGCCCGTTGGGTTTCAAAGCCACTCCTGAATAACTGACACTATTCCAAAAAACACACTATGAGCAGTCACTTCACCCCGGTGAGAATGGCTCACATAAAGGAATCAACCAATAACAGATGCTGGAGAGAATATGGGAAAAAAGGGACACTAACCCACTGTTGGTGGAAATGCAAACTGGTAAAGACACTACGGAAGTCAGTCTGGAGATTCCTCAGAAACCTGAATATAACCCTACCATTCAACCCAGCCATCCCACTCCTGGGAATTTATCCAAAGAAAATTAAATTGGCAAACAAAAAAAGCCGTCTGCACCTTAATGTTTATTGCAGCTCAGTTCACAATACCTAAGACCAGGAACCAACCCAAATGCCCATCCACAGTAGACTAGATCAAGAAATTATGGGACTTGTACTCTATAGAACACTATACAGCCCTCAAAAACATGAAATCCTGTCATTTGCAAGAAGATGGAGGAATCTGGAAAACATCATGGTGAGTGAATTAAGCCAGGCCCAAAGGGACAAATATCACATGTTCTCCCTGATCGGTGACAACTAACCGAGCACAAAAAAGGAAACCTGTTAAAGTGAAAGGGACACTATGAGAAACGGTGCCTTGATCAGCCCTTATGCTGACTGTTGATGTACAATGTAAATATTTATCCCTTTTAGTGTTGTTTTTGTTCTACTTAATAATATTAGTTGGGCTCTGTAACTAACACACATTTATTCTTAGGTGTCAAAATCCAACTGAAAAGTTATCCCTGTTAAATAAAAGAGTGGGAAAAAGAGAGGGGGGATAAGAACAATTTGGGGCATGCTCAATCGAACTTGTCCAAATGATGGAGTTATAAACGTGCCAGGGGATTCCAATATAATCCCATCATTATGGCATGTACCAAGGCCATCTCACTAGACCAAGTGATCAATTTCAGTTCACAATTGATCACACTGATAGGTCTAAGAGTCAAAGGGATCACACAAACAGGACTAGTGTCTGCTGATAATAACTGATAGAACCAAAAAGGGAGAGAATGATCCAACATGGGAAGCGGGATACACAGCAGACTCAGAGAATGGCAGATGTCCTAAATAGCACTCTGGCCTCAGAATTAGTGCTTAACACATTCGGATCTGTCTGAAGAGCCCATGAGAGTATTTTAGTCATGGAAAGCCAAGACACTCTGGCAAAAAAAAAAAAGATGAAGTAAATGAAAGATCTCTGCGAGTGAGATCCTAGTAGAAAGAACAGGCCATCAAGGAAGGAGTTACCTTTCTCTGAAGGCAGGAGAGAACTTCCACTTTGAGAGTGCAGTGGAGGATGGCCCAAGTGCTTGGGCCCTGCACCCCATGGGAGACCAG